>JAODTR010052169.1:0-17943 GCA_025399935.1 Amblyopsis rosae
ATTATTAAAGGCTGAGCCGTGTGGCTCGTTGCTCGTTCGGCACTCTGTGTTTCTCCTTTTAGTTCTTTTCCACTCGCTGCACCAGCACAGCGTCACAAAAGGGAACTGAATGCGAGAAGTGAATCATCCCTGCTTCTGAGAGCCTATATGAAGAGGCCTCTTTGTCACAGATGGACACCTTCATCCTTAGTGTACTGGGATGGAGGTAGCCTGCATCACTTAGTGGACCTTAATTGGTCTGTCTCAGTCAGCAGTGAAGCGATAGGTTATTTATGAACTTAACTGGCACCTCTGAAGCAAAGCCCCTCAATTGTGTTTAGTTATAAGAGAAGGTGGACAAGAAAGAGAGAAGGTAGAGAAATAGGAGAGGATAAACACACGTGTACATTTATAAAATGCAGAATACGTCAAGAATAGACAAAAGGCAAGGCAAAGGTGTGAGTGTACAAGCTGATAGTGTATCGTGTGTAATCGTGTTGTATAGTGCCCTCTGTGTCTAGACACCTCATCTCACCCTGAGCCCATGGTATCCCAGAGGTACCAAGGTAGTGGCACAGGTCTGTGTGCCGCTACCACCATGCCCGACTCGGTGTAATAAGATTGTCAGGTGACCGGCGTTTCATATGGCATTTTTCCTGTTTATCCATTTACTGCACCTTATACAGTGGAGTGAAGGAGACTCACCTTGCAAGTGTTTTCACTGTCTTGTCCGTAAGGCTGCCCGGAGTTTCCATAAGTGCTTTTATAATGTACCACTCCCTTACTTCACTCTAGCTGGTTGCACCTTCAAGTAGTATTAGTTTATTGCCATGTACATGTGTGGCATAGGTACTGTATGTGTGTCAGGCAGGTGTTTGTTGACCTTATCAAAGAACTTTGACTTAATGCTGACAAACGTTTGCCAATAACACAATGCTACAGTATATTGTATTTGCATAGAAACAAGGAACATTTAGTGGATTAGACAGAATAAAGTATTGTATAAAACAAAGATGACAAAAGGCTTATATTGTTTTGTTCTGTATCGTATGATAGAACACAATGTCTAGATAATTGCTGTTCATATTTAAAGCATTCTGTACCTTTTGTTAAACCCTTAAAGAACAAACTCTCCTTATAAACCAGTTCATTGGAGATGATGATACTGAAACATATCGAGGAACTTTCTTCATTTGGACATTTTCCAATCCCTTGATTCATGTTAATGAATAGCAGTATGTCTGATAACAGACCAATTCACATCTCATGTTGTTCCCTATGGTCTCCCAGTGATAAGCAATGAAGGACATATCTGTAATAGGCTCATCATATTATCCTGCACCCCATCTCCCTACAGTCATCATGTCGTAAATCTCCCGATTAACCATCTTAGGCAAAACAAAGAGGAAGAGACCTGAAGCACAGGGCAGGCTATGACTCAGGTTTCTCTGCTGGACCACTGGGCCAAATCAATGTGCTGAGCTTTCATGACAGAAAGGACTTTCAAAACCATGGGCCTTAATTGAGTTAGGTGGATGCACAAATACATGTCTTGTTAGCCTTTTTCCTTCTTCTGTGGGTGGTTGATATCTTGAAATTTAATAAGATAATGGGGCAAAAAATTGCTTTATTAGATTATGGCAGAAGGCTTGTGACTGAAACTCTGTTGTATCAAGGCTGTGACCAAATGCGGTTTTTAAATGGGCGCTAATCGTATGTGTTATGTTAGCATGCGCTGGCATTCATCCTCTCATTTTAAGTCTGAATTGCATTAAGTTACAGTGAACAAATGTGCTAACATTACCTCCTAAAAGATAACACTGTGGTTTCGGGAGAATGGAGAAATTGGGGAGAATTGATCTTCCCATCATAACAGACAGGAAAGCCAGCCACTGCTGTCAAAGCAGTATGACAATGAATGGCTACTATGCTGTTATCCTGCACATCTAGGATTATTTGAGGACCCAAATAGAATTAACAGTCATAGTAAAACATCCTCCAGGTCTGATAAAACATGTTTAATTAAGAAAGCCTTTTTGCAATTTTGCATTCGTGTTGAAAGCATTGTTGCATACATTGTTTGTTGAAGAACGTGACATTGCAATGCATAGTAAAGAAAAAGTCAACTTTGTTAATAATATTAATTTTAATAAAACAATAAATAAAATAAAAATAATAAAACATTTTATTAATAATAAAACATTTTATTTCAGGATGCCTTTCAAAACACTCAAGGACATTTTACATTGTACATAGGCAATTATAAAGAAATATATAAAACACTTGGTTAAGATATCTAATAAAGTTTTGGACTTTTAACTATGGCAGGAACATACATTATAGATTATAAACAATATACAACTAAATTTAAAATATTAGGGAAGTATATACAAATTCAAATAATAATACATGCTTATTGGGAGTTCCAGAGTCTGGGGGCAGAGCAGCTGAAGGCCCAAGCCCCAATGGTGGAGGAGGAATGGGGGGGTGACAAGAAGTCCTGTAGAGGAGGAGCGGAGAGATTGGGAGGGAGTATATGGCAGGAAAAAGTCAAAAAGGTAGGAGGGAGCCAGATTGTGGAGGGCCTTGTATGTGAGGAGGAGAAACTTGAAGTTAATGCGGAATTTTATGGAAGCCAGTGTGAATCCGAATAGGTGTGATGTGATCCGTTGATTTTGTGTTTGTGAGGATCCTGGCAACAGAGCTCTGTACTAAGAGGAGTCTGTTGATGAGTTTGGTTGGGATGCCAGAGAGAAGAGAGTTGCAGTAGTCCAGACGTGAAGTGACAAAGGTGTGGATGAGAGTTTCGGTGCTTGAGTATGTTAGTGAGGGACGGAATATAGATATGTTGCGGTGGTGAAAGAAGGATGCCCGGGTGATGGTTTTGATGTGTTATTCGAATGATAGGGAGTTATCTAAGTGACGCCAAGACTTGCAGTTGTTGACAGTGAGATGGGAAGAATTTATTTACAAATAATGTTCAAAATCCAATTATTTAAAATGTATTCTATACTTCCTGATTTTGACTTATTGTCAGTATAATACAGTTTTCATTTGAAGCTACTAAAATACTGTCCCTGTAAACATATTAGATAAACTGTGATAAAAGATAGATAAAACTTCACACTAAATGCTATAACCGTAAATTAAAAGATAACATTGTACAGTTTAGATAGACATTGGGGTTATAATGTCACATGAAAAGCCCATTATTCAAAATTAACTTTTCTACTAAAGCTTCCTCCTCTGCTGATAATGTAGCCCTGACATGAACCAGAAGTAGATTTTGCCACTGACCCCGCTAAAGATTGTCAGGGAAAATTCCAACTATGACATGTTATGCCAGCTAAACAGAAGACGTACTGCTAATCTTGTCTAAAAACATCAGGTCACATTGCTAAAAAACGTGCTGTGTAAGAATGTATCATTTCAAATATCACTCGGGGAGAGAGAGAGAGAGAGAGAGAGAGAGAGAGAGAGAGAGAGAGAGAGAGTATGAGAATGAAGTAACATCTAAAGCAGGACTCTGCAGATCCCAGCATGCATTGTGTTACATCCCCCTCTCCTTCCCTGACTCCACTGTCAACTGTGAGCCTGGCCAATTAGCAACCAGATTGAAGGATTACCTCTCATCTTCCTTGCTAATTGGCCAAGCAATGGACCACTGAGATAAAATCCTTGTATCTACAGAAAGTAAACTTTTCACAAATTCAGAAGAACATTTCAACTCTGTTGAATTGGGCTGTGTGAAAAGGTATCTTTTTCTAACAACCGTATTGTGGGTACATCTACAAAGTACCATGCAAGCCTTTAATATAATGTACCACATGCCTGAGCCATAAACAAGCAAATGATGAGACTTTGCTGTGGCAGCAAACATATGCAGAACCTGTTGGGTTGGACTGCCTTTGATGGTCCCATGCCAGCTGTAACAGTGGGGCAGGGCACATCAAGGGCAATGTGAACTACCACTGCAATGTAGCTTACTCTAACTTGGGTTTCAATAAATTAAGAATATAGGAAACATGTAATTATTTGTGATTCAGTATGAATGATTCACGTTTTTGGTGGTCACTTACAGCCAAGGGAGTTTCATTGTAGCAGAGGAATAATCCTACCAAAATGAAAGAAACATACTATACAAAATCAAATAATAATACATGCTTATTGGGAGTTCCAGAGTCTGGGGGCAGAGCAGCTGAAGGCCTGAGCCCCAATGGTGGAGAAGGAATGGGGGGTGACAAGAAGTCCTGTAGAGGAGGAGCGGAGAGATTGGGAGGGAGTATATGGCAGGAAAAAGTAAAAAAGGTAGGAGGGAGCCAGATTGTGGAGGGCCTTGTATGTGAGGAGGAGAAACTTGAAGTTAATATGGAATTTTATGGAAGCCAGTGTAGTTGAATCCGAATAGGTGTGATGTGATCCGTTGACAATGTGTTTGTGAGGATCCTGGCAACAGAGCTCTGTACTAAGAGAGTATGTACATCTACGTTGAAATTGTATTATATATATATATACATATAGACAATGTTCAATACAATTTTCTTTTTTTATTAAAATAATTTAAAACATGTAGCGAAATTCATCCTATGCATTTAACCTATCCCTCAAGGGAGCAGTGGGCAGCCGCTGTGCAGCGCCCGGGGACCAACTCCAGATTGAACCAGTGTCTCTGAATAGATGTGTGTCCACACTTAGTGGAGTAGAAAGAACTGCGCAGCAGAATTGAGTTGTGACATTATTTTATAAATTAGACCTCATTACATATGAGTGAGGACAGGTAAAATGGATTGGATACTCTCAGTGCCGGAGAGCAGAGCTTCACGTGGTTAAATTGTTCCATCGCTGTTGAAACGAGCCATCAGTATTGGTGAGGATATATTTGGTATGAAGTGTGGATGTGGTGTTTCACTGTAATGTTGTGTACAGGATTAGATTGGATATGAACACAACATGGGATTTATGTTAAACATTTGACCTATACTATATAAATGTATAATCCAGAATTAATTCCACTAACACATGAACTGCTCTGTAAATGGGAACACATACAATGTCACGCCGGCATATCCTACATTTCTCTCTCTCTCTTTCTCTCTTTCTGGTTCTTTCTCCTGCTCCCCCCTCCCTTTCTGTCTCCAACTATTCAGGGGAACAGGTGTGTCGGAGCCTGGGCAGAAGAAACCACCCTACATGTGCCTCGTCTGCAATCAAGCCATCACAAAAGGCCTGCCCCCCCACAATCACCTGCCAGATCCTGGTTACTCACTCAGGTGGTATTGCTTCTCGCAGCTATTATTGCTCCTGGTTCGATTGTGCCTGTTCTTACAAGTGTCTCCTGTTCCCATAGCTGTGTGTGTGCCCGTCCTGTGTCTGTCTTGTCTTTCCACTTTCTCCAGCAAGCGTTCTCCAGCATCGCTGACTCCACCTTTAGGACATGGAGAAACAGTGGAAATCAATGAAATTTGGATTCCAGCATGATGCATACCGCATTACTGCAGACAAAGGATTATTTCATCGTAAACATCAGGCAGTATATTGAGTAAAATTAGGTGTATTAAAAAAAAGTCCAGTATGCACAACCAAAGGTCAGTTAGTGACTCTACGTTACTGGAACGATGTGCAAATCCATCAACTTCTTTTGACAGTTTTTCTGTATAAATAAGGGTCTTCCCATCTCTCTTTCCTACATGTATTCTGCATTATAGGCTCCTCCACTCCACTCATTTTACCCTTGTTTTCAAGAGGGGCTCGAGCAGCTCTGCTTTGATCATGAAAGAGATGCTTTTCAAGTGCTGTCCAGTTCCTTTTATCAGCTCTCTGCATGAATGTTTTCTTATACGGATAAGTGCGTTCTCATGACAGCAAAACAACTCACTGAGGGGGTGAAGAGAATAGGTTCACAGCACACTTTTTTCAGTGGGCTAATTGAAGCCCTTTCCCCATAATACTTTGTTTTGTTTTTTCTTAATGCATATTCCAGCACCTGCCGGTGAAGCCTTCGTACCTTGTGCCACTGCTGTCTCGCTGACAGTGAATCATTAAATTAGCTGGGTGACACTGACTTGTCACACAGATAAAAGGCTTTCGGAGAAGTGTAGCCACTGTTAAAATGGGGACTCCTGTTATAGTATGATATCAACTAATAAAAAAGGATTGAAAGCATAATTATGTTTTCTTTATAATAAAATATAGCATAGATATTTATTAAAATATATTTAAAAATCTTGTTTTTTGTCACAATAGTTTCCTGTACAATACATTTTTAAGTGATAATGTACTGTATACATTACAAACAATATGCATACTACAAACGACACAATGAGGTTGATGACATTTTAAATACATACTACACAAAACAAAATAATATAATCCGGCTGAGTGTGTATATTCTGTAGCTATTTCAGAAATATATACAGGCAATTTTTTATTTTTTTTTGACTGGCAACCTGTAATGAGCCCACCATTGTAGGGCTATATGATGGCCTGCATCAAACAATGCGTCCAGTTTTGTCAGAAAAAGGCCTCTGGTTTTCACAGCATGAATATTGACTGTATGTGGCACATTCCAAACAGCGATCATAAGAGGGTGTTTTGACATCCTGATGCTAAGAATGGTGTGCGATGTAGCACCAGTGTTTTTCTCACCTTATGAGAGTGGCAAAGTAAAAAAACAAAAAACACACATTTCTTTTAATAAAAAGGCTGTACATTTTGTGATGTTGTGAAACCAGAATGGAGGAGCCATTCCACTTATTGCTCATAATATAGCCTGTTTTAGAGGTAAAGGATGGTGCAGTAAGTGTCTCACTCAAGTGTATTTTAGCTGGGATAGATGCATTAGCTATGAATTGGACTGGCCTTCTGGTTATGAGACGGTTTCTATAAAACATGCATTAAAAAGCACTTACACATCTTGTTTGACCCAGGTCAGGTGCAGCAGCAAGAGGAAATACTCCAACACACTGTTCTCTAGCACTTTGAAAAGAGATGACGCTAATTTGTACGTGGTATTTGATAAGTGTGTTTCTTGCAGATAAGCAGAAGCCATTGCATTGCGTTAATTCTATCCCTAGTTTAAACACCCCCTTGACACTACCTTTAGTAGGCCTGGGGCCCACCATTTTTTTATTTGTGGGACAGTAGGCCTACTGTTACAAGGCAAGATGAATACTGTCAGTAATCTAAAATGAGATTACATAGTTTAAAGATTTAATTTGACGAATTAACTATGATGAGGTGAGAACTTTAATCACAGCACCCAACACATTTTTCTCACTTCCATTCCATTCCAAATAGGCTACTGCTTCATTAAAGGTGGTGTCCTAGGACTTGAGTTTGCTTACTGTCACTTCAACATGTTAAGAAGCACTTTATAACAACCACATTCTCTCTGGATCAGAAATTGTATTTTATTTCTCTAGGAGGCTAATACTGTTATATTTAACAGATATTAATAAGAAATAACTTTCCAGCTGCTATAGGCTACTAATTAAATTATGTTTCATACAAAGTCTTCTAGATAGTTAAAAAAAAAATCACACATCTGTTCACTCGAAACCCCGCCTCCCAAGGAAATGAAGGGAGTGTGTTTGACACGTGATTTATTTACCAAATCCAGTATGGCGGAATTGTTTCGTGAATGATTTCCACTGGGTCTCTTACCGTTGGGTCCTAAACCCTGCACAGTGGATGCCCAAGCAGCGGCGATCGCGTTCAAGCTTTGTGAGATTTTAGAGAAATATCAACCGAAGAGCGCTTAACAAGGTAGGCAACTGTTCGGCTAAAAGCCTTTCGTCCAGCGAGTAGCGCGAAAAAAAATACGTTTATTACTTGGCTGCTAGACATTTACACTTTCGGAGAAAGTATTGAACTTGGTTTTCCCGCTGTATTGCCTGTACTTATATTCCTGAACATTTTAATTATGGTGTACGAGTTTTGTGTAAGGTCATTATTGTTTTTCGATACTACGATTTACAATGTCCATAAAAACAATCCATCTTAAATGTTGTGCAACATTCAGGCGCGTTGCAAACTAACTGATTCAACCAGATAACTATTGATCAGGAAAAGCGACTCTTATATCCTCTAGTGGTATGTGACATTCATGCTTAGGGGACGATATCTTATTCAACTTTTAGTACAACCATATTCCATTGTTTAAAAGAGAACGTGCACGTTTTCTATTGTGTTTTTACTTATGAAATTATGACCCTGTCACCCTGTTAAGGCAATGTGTGGTACAAATCTCAGATGTAAGGTGACTGTCAACCGCTGTTTTAGTTTTTGGACAGAGAAAGAGGAATCTTGTGCTCTAAATGCGATCACATATTAAAAAAATTATTTTACATCATGTATTATATTATATTATGCATATGCAGCCTGTAAAGTACGGTTGAATCACTGAGGTTGAACCACTACTCCAAAAACTTTGGGTGTAAACCTGTCTTGGTCATGTGTAAACATAAGACTCCAGCGCGGGCTAGGCTCTGCTCCAACTCTTTAAGCCTCTACAGCAGAAAATATTCCCACAACATTCCAGCTCCCAATGACTGGTGTTATGCACTTGTAAATTCCGGGCCCCACAGGAAGAAGGTCATATCTGCCTTTCATAAATGTTGGCCCAGCTCTGTTTCTTAATATGACTGTTCAGGGAGCTAACCTAATACACTTTCAAATTTTGCTTTTCAGATGCAAAATAATCATGTAAACAATATATAATTTGAGATTATATAGGAAAATATCACTTTTATTATTGTTATATTTTCCAGGTAGATGTATTATGCTCAATATACATATGACTCCTTTCAGGAATTAATGTCTTCTTAAAGTGTGTGCGTGTGTGTGCATGTGTATTGTCTGTGACTAATTTGCACAAACATAAGAAGAGCTGGTTGAGGGTAAACTGAAAAAATGTTTGGTTAAATCTCCATGCCTGATTTATTGACTTCCAAGCTCTCTGTACATCCTATTGTACTTTAAACATTCCTCAAGGTTACCTGTATCATGCTTTTTATTATAGATACTTTTCTTTTTGTGTATTCACATCATTTAGTCATACAAGCAAGCATGCTTTAATTATTCTAGTTTACCACAAACAAGCTAGAATAATTATTAAGATATTAAATTGTAATGTGAAATTACTGTCGAATGTGCGTTAAACCAGGCTGTGGATGTATTTGTCACATTTTTATCACTACATGTATATTTCTACATGTAGTGTATATTCCATTCCATAGTTTCACTATATGACTGCAATTATTTTGTGGGAGATTAACTTTTGCTTGTTAATAACTCAACAAATTATAAATAATGCAATCAACGGCCTATGAAATGCTATTCTGTCAGAGGGAGTGTAATTAGAGAGTTGGACAGAGGCATAAGTACTTGTCCATATTTATTTGGAGGATTAACAAATGCTATTATTTAGAGTGGTTTACAATGATTGCAACAGTAAAATACACTTAAAATCCCAGGTTACCAACATTATCAGTGGCTAATAGTGCAGTGGTCAAATTCATAGTGCCCAAAGGAAAAAAATAGCTTTTTTCCATAAGTAACATTTGATCCATTAGGCCTAGATGTTAAAAAGAATAATAGCACAATACACAACTATTTATGATCTTACATTAATACTTTTAAAATGTATTAATACTTTAACAATATCATTATTGTGCCAATTTGTGAGTGGGTGTAACTTACTCTCCATAGTGTTGACATTTGTAATAGCTACTATTAATTTTTGTTTTCTATGACCTGTTTAATATGTTGACTAATACTGTGAACATGGTTGTATTAATAGCTGTGTTCAGCTTTATACAATTATTTTTGTAAACAGGGATTTACTGTATGTCACAGGATATTTCACATGTTCAGTCAGGGTTCCTTACTTGTGTATGGTTTAGACAAACAAATTAACAATGACCCAAAACCAGTTTTAGTACTGTATGTTTAGGACGATTGGTCTGTATGATATGTGATTCTGAACTTAACCTTCTCCTGAGTAGGCTAGGCGCAGCATAAGGTGCCATGGCAATTGAATCAAGTAAATAATCACAGTGACTGAGAACATACAGGGGTGTGTGCAGGATAGCTTAAATGTTCAACTTCAAGCCAATTGGTCCTGGGTTGATCCCTGACATTCTCATCTTACCTGTTAGCATCTATGAGAAAGGTGCTACATGAGCTACTCCTCTATAGGTTAGGCAATTTAACTATGTACACACTGGATAAAAGTGTTGGTTAAACTCACAACTTGGTCAGTAAAGCTTATATCGTATTATGCTCAAGGAAAATATATTTTATATTTAATCACATATAGAATGTATTGTAGATTAGGCTAAACTACACTAGGCTATATCATTAAGCTTGATATTTGTATAGGCAAATAGTTTTCTTCCCTCAAATGTAATAATGAAGAAGCTAGGCCTACTTAAATAAGTGAATTGAGACACGAGTTCAATATTAAAGACTAAAACACAAAATAAATGTTCATAAGGACATTTTTTTAATCTATAAACTTCTGTTTTACACTGTTGCTAGGCCTGTCACGCTAACAGTTTTTTGTTGGTTATATTATTGTCCCAGAAATATTTGCAATAAACTATATTATTGTAATTTTAAGGGCAGACAAGAAAAGACAAGGGTGGAATGGTTGACTAAATAATCCAGTGTAAAGGAGTCGATAAAGGAACCAGGGAGAGAGGTAATTTAACTGAAACACGGAACCTTTTAATATATAGTAGCCTTACTACTGTCGCTACAAGACATTGCGCCATCAAATAAAGCATCCAACACATGTACATACAGCATGCATTACACAACTGTCACGGTATAGGCTGGCTGTGAATTACGTTCTGATGAGCAGAAATGTCATGGTATTTTAGAATGAAAGTGACGCAGTTCATATGTTTTAGAGATCGTTACAGTATGTGGGTAAGTAGGCCTTGTAAAGCGAATTCTAAGCAAACAAAAACTGTTAGACAATTCTGAATCCACCTTGTTTCCGCTATTGTCATGCCACGTGAATTATTTGTTGTGATTGATTAAACCATGAACTGCTTGGTAGGCTATTAAAACCTCTTACTTGCGATAGGCACACCTCTACTCCCCATCTCTTGATGGAGTCTAATTTTGTATTTTACATGTCTCACACATGATGTCATACATCATTGAAACACAAAGAGTCTGAACTAACCATATAATCAATCTATTATTGCCCAATTTAAACACATTTTAATAGATTAGCCGATATACCTGACGAACACAAGAGCAGCGCAACATGGCTTTACTGTCTTATGCCAGCAACACACGTGTAAATGCACTATTACACCGGTTTGAAAAATGATCGAGGTTAAGTCCATATGTCGCATAAGTCAATATAGTAATTATTGTGATTCGTGACAGGCCTAACTGTTGCTAAGACAATAAAAGCTAGTTCATATTTTCAGATGCTAAAGCATCTCTCTGATATAGCATCACCACAGAGTGAAACAACAAATTATAAAGTACATATGAGTATGATATAGACTAGGCACTTTAATGTTGAGGGAGCATCATAATTTGAGGTTGCTCAAAGGGCAAATGTATTCTCAGGTATGCTAAAGCCAGGATGTCAGGGTGGCTGTCCGCTAGATGAAGTTCAGTAAAAGCAGGGTGATGCAGCAGGAAAATTACCGTAAACATTGCAGTAAAAAACAAATACAGAATGGCTTCAAAATAAGATAATCTGTCTAAGAAGTGGTGTAGTGTGAGGCAAGACTAAACTTTAATTACCGGTAGATGTTTGTGAAAGTACCATGAAACGCATTCACAGCAGACATCTTATGGCTGCGCATTTAATAAAAACATTGTTAGAGTATTTATTTTAGCAGCGCTAAATAAAAACACAAATGCTTCTTCTGTATCAACCCAAACAGAAATGCTTGATTTAGTTTTTCCCTAGCATAGAGGGTAATGAGTTGCTTGTCTGAACCAGTCTGTAGACTGTTTTGGGTGACAATATTAATAAGCTTGTTTAGTCTATTCCATAGTTTTCTGTCCCTCCCACCTAAAATCAATTAGCAAGGGTTGGCATTGGAAAAGGCTTGCTTGTTTGGGAACGTTCTATGGATGTTGCCACCCTAATGGATACTAATGGGGTCTACTAATGGTAGTGCTTGGGCACAAACAAGGTGATGGGACCCCATGGTGCACGGGACAAATTCAAACAGCAGCACTATATAAACAGTGTGACTGGTTCCACATTTCAGCTATACTCTGAACATGCACCATACAAAGTTTTGTACCGCCACAGTTGAGTCTTGGATAGATGAGATTAATTTTCTATATAGGTCTAGGCCTATATAAACCATCATGTTAATTAGGCTACAGTCCAGTTTCCAAATACAAGGACATTTGACAAACACATTGCTTACACATCAGAAATTACTGCAAACTGCACATATTTGGCCAGAATTTTGATTATTTGTATACAAGAAACATTAACGTTTCCCAACATACACTATCTTTGCTATTACCACTGACATAAAGGTAGGATTAGACTTATATTTTCACATTTTGACTGTTTCAGAAACTTTGAGCCAGATAAAAGCAGATGCGGACGACAATCACTTTTTATTGGACAACCACTTTTGGGAACGACACCGGCTATAACATTGTCTCCCGTGTGATGCTCGCAGGGGCAGTCAAAAAGTTGCGTGTAAGCTACACTTTTTAATGTGGATGGATGTGGTTGTTCTTGACTAAGAAATTTAGAATTAACATTTGGGCTATTATAATTAGTAATTAAACTATAATAGCCGATGTATCACACAAAACCTTTTAGCAAGGATATAAATGCATTGTTTCAGCATTTGATTTCTTGGTGTGCCAGCTGCCTCTTTGGGTGACACGGGCACAACCTGGCACACCCGTGGCTACGGCCAGTGCTGCAAACTAGTCACTTTTAGGCGAAAATCGCCGTTTCAAATTTAAATGTCATTGACGTGAATTGTATAGATCTGAAGAGTAAAATTTTTGGGAGGGGGAAGGGGGTACTGGAGTGAGCGAGAATTCACATAGACGTTTCAGAAAGCTATCTCAATCTTCTCTAAAGCAATGTTCTCAATTAAACGTCTTTGGTGAAACATCTTGAGTCAATTGGCCAATCAGAATAAAAAATTATTCGTCATCTTTTCCATGGATGAAAGAAAGTTTTGACTGTAGCCTAAGAAAGTTTTGAGGTAATTTGTTTTCTGCTAACGAGGCAATATGCTATTTAAATTAACGTAAGTTAACTAGCTGCTAAAGTAATGTTAACTTGGGTACCGTTAGCAAAATAATCAATCATCAATGATACCGCATAAAATCTTCTCAAACTGTTAAATGGAACCCTTACCATTTTAGCACGTCAGCTGCCAATGACATCAGTGAATTGTGTATTACAATGTCATTTCAGAATCAGAATAATTTCACTGAGTTAAGGCTAACTCCACATATCTGTATTGTCTGATTTTAATGGCTGGTAAGTTACAATGGAAATTATAACAAACAAGTTACGAAACAAGACCCAGGCTTGACATTGCCGGTTCCCAGTTTGTTTTGCATCAATGAAAAAATGTAAGGAAAAGCTCCGGTGGTTTGTCAGTCGTTGCACACTTGTAGCTGAACCGTAGTGGATATGTTCGGGTCCTCTATTGCTGCATTTATTGACTGGTGGAGTATGTTTTTCTTTTTTTCTGCCTCAGGTTTTTAGACTTGCCCCTGGAATTTGATCGATCAGGCTTCAGACAGTTGTCAAACGTAGGCTATTCATATCTAGGCCTACTTGGTTGCTTCCCTGAATTGTCATGATTTGTCAGGGACAATACAATAACCATTGTAACTTGTTAACTGTAAAAGTGGTCTCTAACCTGGAACATATTGAATACAGGGTTTATAGCCAAGGCTAATTGGCAACACCTGATTCTACATATAATAATAATAATAATAATAATAATAATAATAATAATATAATAATAATAATAATTATTATTATAATATAATAAACTTTATTTGTATAGCACCTTTCATACACAATGTGCAACTCAACGTGCTTTACAGTTAAAAACATCTGAACAAATGATGAAGGGAAGAAATTAAATTAAACAAGAAGAAATAAGAAACAATGGAAAACTAGGTAAACACCATGGAATTAATAAAAAACATTATTGTCTGGGTTTCCACCCAATTTCTTTAGAGGGCCTTGTGCCCCTGGGTGTTTCACCCAACCTCTTTAAAGGGCCTTATCCCTATGGGTATTACAGAGCCTCACTGTCCCACAACACAATGGCGTAGGAGCTGGGGGGGACGGGTGAGCTGTCCCCTCCTCCTCCTATATTGGAAGCAGTTGGCTTTGTCCCACCCAAAATGTATCCCGTGAGGGAGAAATACATGTAAATATTAAACTTTTACTTTGAAAGCACGACTGATTTACTAGCAAAATGCACCAGTCTTGCTCTGAAACAGACAAGCCATTTCTGTCTCATCTTAATGTCCGATTGGCTCTGAAACAGACAAGCTATTTCTGTCTCATCTTAATGTCCGATTGGCTCTGAAAAAGACAAGCTATTTCTGTCTCATCTTAATGTCCGATTGGTAGAACGAAGCCACTCAACTTTAGATAAGGTGCCTATGTAGCCTAATAGTTTCATGAATACGGCTTGTGTGATGTCTTCTTCCATGATGCGAGCCTGCATGAATTGGCTTGAACCGATCATGCCCTAAGTGAGTATGTGAGGAGCGTAATTTGAGTGGGCGAGAAGGCTACCGCTCAATCTATCGCTCCAGTACCGCTCCGATCTTGGTGAGTAGACGGTCATATAGTAGCTGTTTGCTTACGTCTGATGGTAGTTTTAATACGTGTAATTATACCCCTTACCTGTGGTTGGCGCTGTCTACACCTGTTTTAGTGTAGACTATAGGCTATATTTTGGTTAAAAGTCTATTTGAAATGATACTGTAGGCCTATTCTCACCGATTCATGCCAATAATAAACTACATTGTTTCTAACATTCTAATAAAACAATCAAACAGCCTACTCAACATACATGGTAGGTCTACATCATCACAAACTTGTATTGGTTTGTTTGAAGTATAATGATTATACAAAAGCGAATTTGGAGCGTGAATTTTGTTTCCTTTGAGCGGAGTGATGTGAAGGACTTGACAAGGAGGAGTGGAGCGTAGACTTCGCTCCAAGAGCGATGAGCCGGATTTCTTACCGCTCCGCTCCGATACTCATGACCTGAGGATGAATCGCTATTTAGGCAATATTCACATATGTGCCGATCATTTTCTGTGATAAAATCCTCTATAACATCAGAGATTTGTCCGGCTGTGTGACTTTCAGGTTCATTCTTCTGCTCCTTGAATAGACCAAATTCATTTAAGCCTATCAGCAAACATCTTATGTGATTGTAGGCTATACTTGCAAGTCTATGAAAAGGAAACGGCACCTGACTAGGCCTATCAGTTGTTATAATGTCTGACTATATTAATAGCATCTCCAGTCATATTTAAGCATCACTCACGCATACACACACTCACACACAGGCACAAATGGGTGCATACAATTACACCAGAACGCAGGAAATTATGGGTTTAACCCTCAAAATGTCATGGTGGAGAACCCCCAGACCCCCCGCATTATGTGTCCCCGCCCCAATGGTCAAGTAACTCCCAAGCCCTTGCCACAACATGCATAATATAGCCTGTTGTTAATAGCTTACTACACAGTGAATGCAACACTAACTATAAATGTGATTTTGCAAAAATATGATTGTCCTTGCAAATGATGGCAGGATAATAACACTAGACAAAAAGTATTGTTACTGTAAGTAGGGTCAATGTGTTTTTTGCCTGTCTCTTTCCTTTATTTTCTTCTTAAAATACACCAGAATGCTTTGTTCACCTGTTGAAATCACACTATTTTTGTCTGGGAAGGGGGGTGGGAGGGGTTTGGTTCTCAAGTCACCTTTTTCATCCCTTCTGAGGTTGCAGGTATGGCTGGGGTGCAGTTACACTTTAATGTACAGTGGTGGTACACTTAAAAAATTCCACGATCCTGATCATTAGATATCGGCATCTGTTCTGAATCCATTAATAAATGACTTTGATTACCTTCACCCCATCTGCCTCACTGCCTCCATCTCATCTATCAAAGACAGGCAGTGGGGAAAGCATTCTGGTTTGCCAACATCTTGTGATGGGTAATAATGGGGTCTGTTAATGGCGCTTGGTTGCTTTTGGGACAAACTGGCATTGGGACTATGTGTCACCCTCAGAACCCCCAAATTCTGCTTCAGCTCACTGGGTACATTTGAAACACAACTGTGCATGAATATGCACACATTAAGGGAAGAGGAATAGAGGAGGACGTTTGCTCTGCGTTTAAAAGTACAACATGACTGAGATAGCGTTTAGCAACACTCAATTAGCCTAGTTAATTAAACCTTAATTTTCTTTTCCAGGGAAAATAAGAATTGGAAAGTCTATCCACATAAACATACTTGTTGCATAATGCAACAGTATTTTTATGTGGTATTTAGAACCCACTCCCTCCCCCCACCACCCCCGCAACCCTCTGCAAATAGCATAAAAAAATAATCCTAAATAAAATAATAAAATATCCAACCTAACGGGGGGAAAATAATGTAGAAGTGAATCATATGCTTTTATACAGTAGATCAGTTAAGGGCATGAACATATAGAACGTTTAATAATAAATAATATTCTTTTGTAACTTTTTGTTTAAGACTTTGAATGCAAGGTGGAGAGGTATGATAGAGGAATAAATATGACTAATAATGGAAGGAGAGGAGGTAACAGACATGAGCCATGGGTTAAAGGGAGAGTTGAAAAGATAAGGGAGTTGAGTGGGTTTCTGTCCTTCACAGGGCCTATGCAGACGTTATGGAAAGTGACTGCTTACTTCCTGCATTTTGTTTGACTCTGATGGCCTTTTTGTCACTCTGGGTAAGGGGTGGGGGTGGCTGCTTGTCTATCTGAGCCCTAATCATCGCTGGTACCTACGCGAGTCTATTCTGCTGAGGAAACCAATGTATGCATTATGCTCTGAGATTAAATTGGACACACACCTTTTTAAGAGGCGGCGGGGGGGGGGGGGTGGTACACCTCCAGCCTAGCTGACAAGGAAAGAAAACAACATCAATGACAGTCATTTCCTGGTTTTGTTTGCATTCCACACGGAAATATCCAGCACTTGTCAAAGCATCAGGCATGGAAAGCATCTTCTGTCAAAAGGCGAGGAGAGGTTGAGGCTTGTTTTATTGCATTTGCTAATAACACACCAGCATTATTCAGTGTTGCTTTGCTCAGGGAAGTGCAAAACAACTATCGTAAGATTATTATGGGTTTGACAGTGAATTTGAAATCAAATTCACAAAGATTTCATTGTGCTGCCATCCACATTGATCAGTGGTCAATCATAGTATGTTGCTTTCTTTTTCTGTTCTAATATTACATTAGCAAGCCAAACATAACTGTCGCTTGGCTGGAAGATTGTTGTAACCTCAACAAGAAACGCGAGCCTGACCTCTCGCACGCCCGTCTCTTCACGTAAACGTCAGACTGATGCGATGTGTCCCGCGGCCGAGGCTCGCTGCGCTCCATTTATTCTTTTTTTTTTTTTTTGCTAGCGAGTGGTGGCAAGTATTATGTCAACACGGGTAAGATGTCGTGTCATGCCAGATAATGTATCACTTTACCACTGCAAGCTGTGCTGGCTGGCTCCAAGAGCCATACACTGAACCCAAACCCACTACCACCATCTCTTGCATGCTCACAACAGCTCAAGGCTAATCAAGGAAGCCGTGCCCTAAAATTGACTTTGGTAGCTTTGGTCAGATGCTGGTTCCCCTCTTCAAAAAGGGGGACCAGAGAGTGTGTGCCAATTACAGGGGTATCACACTACTCAGCCTCCCTGGT
>JAODTR010052180.1:0-17941 GCA_025399935.1 Amblyopsis rosae
CCCCCCCCCCCCCCCCCCCCCCCAATTCAGATGCTACTTTAAAAGATCTGCACAAGAGCAAATGTATTGTGAGCATTATGCCTACATGTTTACAGATTGACTCCTCTGCCTAACCTGCCATGATAAATGGAATATTCACTTTAAGTGATTGCCTGTACAGACTGAGGCTGCCAGCACCCTTAAGGTCTTCCATATATTTCCATTATCTTTTTTTATCTTGCTTGCTCAACTCATTAGTAAATTATGCAGATGATGGCATTTATTGTTTTTTGCCTCCATTAATACACTCTTATTTTCTTACCTAGCTTTTTTATAATACCATAAATACTCTTCTTAGATGTTTTTGTACATATGCATGGGAATTGTTTTCTTACAAAACCTTTCTTCTTTTTTTTGTCATCAGTCAAAGTAACCTGTGTTTTATGACATTTTGTTAAAGTTAATAATGGATTAATTTTCCTGATGGGACTGTTCTTGAAAAGATGTGTGTTGTACAAGGAAGGTGAGAAGGTACTGTAGTGCCTGGAAATTTTTCCTCATGTTCTGCATTCCTGGACTTATATTAGTGTACCGTACAACCAGGCTATATGTTCAGGTGTTCAAGAATAGCTGCTCTCTACCACAGGAATGAAAGCTATAAGTTTTAACCATTAGGTGTGTTCAGATACCATTTGTCACACAAAATATAAGGATCTGGGATGCTGTCAATATCACACTCAAGAAGGATCCCTGAGCATAGAAAATTGTTAACTGAGCTCTGCTTTCATTTCAAATCAGGATATTTCAGGAAAGGTATTCTAAAACCAATGCCGTGATGAGTTTGCATAGCATTGTGGTGTACAGTTACTTGCTCAGGTTTCTAAAATCTGACATGTGCCTTGATTTCCCTTTGTTGACCTGACAGTAATTATATTTTTTTCCTTTTTTTTTTTAAAAATAATTTTTTATTTACTTAAAGCACTACTGGTTATCTGTTGTTACCAGCTTGAGCCATTGGTTGTAAACTATGTGATGGGTCTTTGTTTTCCCTAATTCTTTGTTTTGTCTAACCTAAAAGATTTGCTGCTAGTTCAAATGTCTATTTTCCTCAATAATTAACAATTAGTCAAATATGAAAAGCAAGAATATAAAAGAACTTGAGTCAACAATCATTGTCAATATTATTGAAGTGTTAAGGCATTAAAGATTGTTTCCATAATTTAATGTATTTCTAATGTATTCCACCTGTGTGAATAACTCATGTTTTTTCTTACAGAACATTTGCATTTTATATATTTGTAATAGCATTCAATAAATCCTACTTTCCCAAATGTTTTGTCAGCCATATTTGGAGAGTTGTATAGAGCAGGGTGTCTGTTTTGAATAGGCACATTTCATGCTGTGACGCACACTAATGTACAATCCATTTACCTTATAGCTACTGTAACAGCATGAGGAAATGCCAGAATGCATATGGGAATCACCACTACCATAATGCACACTGCATCCTGCCCAGTGAACAGCATTTAGCAACAAAACATTTCTTAAAGACTACAAGAACAATTTTATCTAAATTAAAATGTTCACTATCAAATATAGCCTTTGGAATTTTACTGTGATTTCAGGTGCATAGGTGCACTTTATGTATATATGTAATAGGAATTTCCCCAGCTATTTTGTAAGGTTTGTTCTTTCAGATGGGGACATGCAAATATTGACAGATTTACACAGACCCTGGATTCTTGTGTTTGCCTGGTAAAGCAATAATTCTGTTGGCATGTCAGAGTTCAGTGTCAGCATGCCCCTACATAGCTAATAAAAAACATCATACACGTCCCAGTAAAGATAAGGCATACACTTTTTCCATTGTTAGACTGTTTTTAAAACCTAATTATTTTGGTTTTGCATGCCACAAGTTTAACCTACTTAGTGTATGGATACAGCAGGACCTACATCTAACCCTCTTTGCTTCCTCATTGCTTTGTGGACCACGTGGACCTGTCTATTATGATAAATAGACTATTATGTCTATTATGATTAATAGACTGAGCCAGGAATCTCTGGACCTGAGATGACAATCATAACCACTTAAACATATACTGAACTTAACTCATAGTTCATACCTCGTTTTCCAAAATACAATAATTTAACAAATCTAGAAATTAAGTATAGATATTTGTATCATGTTCTGCCTACACTGAGCAAACTTTACTGGGAAACTACAAACACTGCCATATAGGGAATTACAAGTGCAAAAAGATTATAGCCAGTTCTGAAAACAAAACAAAAAACACTAAAGAAAGACATGTTCTAACCTTATTTGTAAAATTCCTTATCACACAGTGGTATAATTTATGTTTCATTATAATACATTATTTCCATATTTTTTACAGCCATTTTATATTTTGTCTTTTATTGTCCCTATTTGTATTCCACTCTTTCTTTTCTTAAACATCTTGAGCAACTAATGTCTTAAGATAATCTACTGCTGTTTGTTCTACCCAAAGTCATTTTTTTAAATGTTATTAGCAGTAGGTCTCAGTTACCTCATATGCTATCATTATATGAATTGCTACATTAATACACATTTTCTTTTAAACAACTTAGCCCTATACACTATATGAAATTGCATTGCTCATCATTCTTATATATGAGACGCCCTAAGTAGCCTAAGTAAATATCATTTATTTCATTTTGATGCCTTACTAGAATAAGACTACAACTCCCAAAAGCGTGTAGATTATTCCAGCCAATTGGGTGCATTCAAAATTCATTGCCTCTATCTAGGGCACGGGGCCAACACGTCTAGCCATCTGAAAGTGCCACGACTTCACAGATCACGTATTCCCAACTGGACAGACTGGGCGCTCATGCAAAAGAAAGTTAGTTAGAATAATAGTCGCACTACAGGGTCGCCCATCAGTTAAAATATTTTCTCACTTTCCTCATTCCATTTGAATCAACCAGTCGTTCTATATCACAAGCGAGGTACAGTAAGTTGTAGTCTATATTTTTTAGACAGCTAACAGACGTTAGCTTGGTATGCCGCTGCTTGCTTTCTTTTACTATTAACTATTGAGTTAACTAAGTATCTTTAATGAGTCTAGTGACCTGTGACCTAAAACACAATTTAACCCGTATTAAGTGTAGAATTGTATTCCTATTGTCAGGACTTTGTGCTATGATGTGCTGCTCAACCAAGTCTATTGACTAAAGTGGGCGTTAGCTAAAAAGCTAACTTGAAATTAAATTGACATAAAATATTAGTATCGGTATTGCTTAATGTACCGTCTTGTCTCTCAGCCATAATGTCTGTTATAGTACCGGTAACGTTACACTTTTAATGTTACCCATAGCAGCTAACTATGCTTTCCTTCTCTAGTACCGTATGAGTAGTGTGTACGTTTTCTTTGAGGTCAGGTTGCGCGTTTTTTAATTAACATTTTTCATACATGTAGCATTTGTCATGCAAGTTCAAACTGTGAGCTAGCCTACAATCTTCAATCAACTCTTAGCCACCATCCATCCATCTTCATCCGCTTATCCAGAGTCGGGTCGCGGGGACTCTTACCCACACTTCACCATATTCTCCGTGGTGCCACTCTGAATTGTGATATACCAGATCAGGAGGCAAGACAACATATTTGCTCAGATTTTTGACCTTAGTAAATGAGAGCTGGATACCTTTTTGGATGTACTGAAATTAACTAGGCAATGTCACGGTGTGGCTCAAAACTGTCTCTCAGTCAACATTACAAGATTTCTCTTTTTGCTAGAAATTAATTGACTGTCCTCCCAGTAGTTTCAGCTTTTGCTTTCAACCAAGTTCTGCTCATGCTGGAGCAAACATGTAGGTTTGAGAGACTCAAGTTATCAAAGTGGTCTGTGCAGGATAGTTTCTATAGGGGAGATCAGCACTAGTGTAAAATTGTGATAATTTGGGCTGTAACCAGTGTTTCCATACTGCCATTCGCTTGAGCTTGATAAGACTAACATGTTTTACATTAAGCACATGTTGAAAATAAGTCTGGAATTTAATTGTAAATGTTTCAAGTGACTTTCCTTCCATGAATTACTTTAGTAGTACTAGTTTAGACCTCTTGAGTGACATCTCAAATCAGCTTGCTTTCATCCAGTGCTTACCAAAAATCAACAGGTCGCTTCCTCTGACCCACTAATAAATTGTATTCAAGCAAAGAAGCATTATTACTGGTATCCATCCTAATTTTTATATTATTAGATAATAAGCATTTCAGTTTTCTTCACCAGACAAACACAATTAAGTATAACAGTAAGTTGTGCCCAACTGCGGCATTTAAATGTATTGTTTCTGTTGACAGGTTAATTGAAACCCAACAATGGATATCTATGACCCTCAGACCCTTGGGATTGTGGTATTTGGTGGGTTCATGGTGATTTCTGCAATAGGCATTGCACTGGTGTCTACTTTTTCAATGAAGGAAACCTCTTACGAGGAGGCACTGGCCAAGCAACGACTAGAGCATGGCAAGATGCAGCCATCAAGTGCCGACAAGAAGAAAAAGGTCTGTGAAAAGAAGAATCGAGCAAAGAAAAAGGATGACAAGCCAAACAGAAAGATCCCAGAGCAAACCTCTGAGGTGCCTGTTGTTGACCCACTTTCAGAGCCTACATATGCTTCCCCTGCATCTGCTCTTACTCCTGAATGTTCCTCTGGGCCTAAACCAGCGCCACCCATGGCCCCTGTAGACATCCAACCCAAAGCTGCTGTTTTCCCTAGTGGCACACTTGAATCCTCATCTGCTCCCTCCTCTAAAGACAAGAAGAAGAAAAAAATGGCTAAGGACGAATCGGCCTCTGCTTTGTCAGTCCCTGCAGCACCTGCTTCAGCCCCTGCAGCAGCTGCAAAGGTAGCCCTGGCCTTAGCCAAGTCTGGCCCAGGCCAAGCGCCTTCCCAGGCCAAGTCTGGCCCAGGCCAAGCACCTTCCCAGGCCAAGTCTGGCCCAGGCCAAGCACCTTCCCAGGCCAAGTCTGGCCCAGCTTCTTCCAAGATGCCTCAGTCTACAGCGAAGTCAACCCTAGCACTGTCTAAATTGTCAAAGTCTGCCCCAGTGCTAGAGGCTGTCACAAAGGAGGTCCCAGTGATGGCGGTGCCCCCAGTGGGCTCTCAACAGACTGCCAGTGTGGCCACAATAAAAGCACAGGAGCCCAAACAAAAGGCATCCAAGAAGAAATCTGAGCCTGGTAAGTACATTTTGATTTGAGAGCCAACAGCCACATTACAATTAAAGTTTTGAGTACATCTGCGGTAAATGAATAATGTTAACCCATAAATGGTCACTGTTTAAAAGTAGCCTTCTCAATTGAATTGATGGAAGTACACCAGTTTTAAGATTAAGAGCCTCATGTGCACACACAACACAAACTAGGGGGCAGTAATGTCTTGTTGGTTGTAATGGGCAGAGGTGGCTAATGTACGTCTCTGTTGCCTACGGGGCATAGAGCACGTTGTTCTGCCTACAAACACATCACTGCCCTGTTCAGTCAGCTGACAGAAGCTGTGTGTGTGCACTGCTGGAGTGCTGACACCGCCTGGTCCCACTGTGATTACTTGGCAAAGCGAACTGGCTGTTTTGTCTTGGCCACTGTGGGAAGTCAGTTTTTCTAGCGCAAGGCCCATGCTGAAATGCTTTCATGTTGAGCCCCTAAATAAATCGGACGAACTACCTAACGTGAGATGACTCATTTTATTTATTGTAGTGTTTCACTGGCACGCTGTGGTTTTGTTTTGTATTTCTGTCTCTAGCTGTGGATTCTGTTGATGCTCCTCTGTACCTGTCATACAAGACTCTCGTCTCCGCCATCAGTAGCATGGCCTTCAGTGAGGGAGAGGCCCAGCGGCTCATTGAGCTCCTTTCTGAGAAGGCTGGCGTTATTCAGGACACCTGGCACATGGTATGGGAACACAAGACTCCCTCACAACTGTGTTGTGAAAATGGCAACATGCGTCCTAAGTAGGAATGTCACGATACCAGAAATGTTGTAGTCGATACCAATACCAGTGAAATTCCACGGTTCTCAATACTCGATACCACGGGGCGAATAAAGAGGACACTTGTACACTTAAATGAGGCTCTAACTGTTAATGTAGCCTACATTACCAGTTATTAATTACAGCTCAGTATATCAAGCTCATAACGTTGTATGCTGAGACTGCCATAAAAGATAATGTCAAATGTCAGCTCTTCTGAGGCTCGAGAGTTATCTACACAGTATCCATGGGGTTGGCTACTGTAATATTGTCTGTACATAGAATGCGTGGTCTTAAATAAGATTTAAATAAGCCCGGTGCTCATTTAAATCTGAAGTTTGTGGCTTTGTGTGGCCCGCTCGAGTCTGATGAAGTACCACGGGACCTTCCTGACTCGGTGCCCATATGCTCTAGGGCGGGTAAACAATCACAGAGATCCAGGTCGGCGTTCCGGAGGTATCGGCAAGCGCGAGGCAAAATGGCGTCGGTTAAAATGCATTGTAGTAAACATCATACAAATGCAACGCAAATATGCAACAAATTCCTACACATTTAATTTGCTTCAAGGCTGATTTTGTTTCACTTTCTCCAGGCGATGTTTATCAATGAACCATTGATGTCACATGACAATAGCGGAACTGCAGAGCTGTTTACTTTTTACTCAGCTGGTAAAATCTTTATAAGATGTAAATCATGGCTGGAAAGTTCGAAGGCACCGTTTGCATATCTTACGGCACTGGCTTTTGTGAATGTATTACCTTGATGATCCGCCTGGAACGCAAAGTAGCCTACTTGTTGTTTTTCTTTTCGACGTGTGGAGGCGGAGCTGCAGCTACACTTCCACGGTAGCGTACGCGTCCAGATTGGATCTTCGGTGCCTACAGCACTGTACAAAAACTAGTACTGTCGTGTTTCCAGAATATTGGCATCGACTTGGTACCGAAGTATCGGTTCTCGTGACACACCTAGTCCTGAGGTACATGGGTCGCTAAATGAATTTTAAGACAAGTGTGTGCGTGCGCATGTGTGTTGTCAGGCCACTCAGAAAGGAGACCCGGTGGCGACGCTTAAGAAGCAGCTGGACGAGAAAGAGCGGCAGCTGGCGTCTGAGCAGGAGGACGCTGCAGCGGCCAAGACGCGTCTTCGAGAAGTCTCCAAGGTTGGACACATGCAAACACAGCCTTGCGGAACCCTTCTGTGATGTTGATATCGTTATCGCAAGGTCGTGTGGGAAATGTTGCAGAACGTATGCGATATTAAGTTTTAGTGGAAAGATGTGTCTGTTGGCTGTGTTGCTTAGTTGTGTTCGATTTGGACAGAAATGTGGCTGAGGAAGACAACAACATGGAGATGGAAAAGGAAACATTAGTGGCCATAAAGAATGCCTCCTCCGTGGCTTGGAATGACTGTTGTCGTACCAGTCCAATATGACTGTCAGTTGAAAACCTGTTATTTTGATGAGTTAGGGGAACATGCATCAACATTGATTCATAACATTTGTGTTTTTAATTATGTTTTAAAGTTAGCAGTTTTCATGGTCAAGATCACAATATCACATTTTATCAATATTGTGCAACCCTACTGCACTCATGTTCAGTGACTCGGTACCTGATATCACCAACCTTTTACTCGAGTTGATTTGGAAGTTCATGCAGGGTGGCGACTGCATGAACAGGACATGGCATAGAATCACATAGAACCATGAACAGCATTGAAAACTGACCTACTGACCTTCCTGCCCTGACTGCCCTGCTTGCTGACATTCAGGAGCTGTCTGCAGAGAAGTCCAAAGTGGCCAGTGTGGAGACGAGGCTGAGCTCCCAGCTCAGTAAACGTGAGCAGGAGATGAATGCTCTGCAGACTCGCATGCAGGCCAGTTACCAAGACCACGTAACCCAGACACAGAGGCTCAACGCAAAGGTCGTTCTTTCTCTTTTTAAGGCGCTCATATTGCAGTTTTCCTAAATGTGAGATGTAAAGCACACTGGTGTTCATGTTTGAGGTTCTTTAGTGAAGAAACTGAAATATAAATGATAAATGTGTTTCATTTGAGATTTGACGAACGTTGGTATTGACTTTTTAATTTTCTGTCTAGGGTCCATGTAAACGCAGCTAGTGTTTGACTACCTAATCAAGCATTATTTATATCTAGTGCAGTTCAAGTTCATTGCAAGTATCTGTATCGGTCAGTGTTGGGTGGTAAATCATTTGATGTGTTCAAAAGCTAAATATGGCTAGTGTGCAATGTAACAATAATGACCACATGTAGCAAGTTAACTCCAGTTCAACATCCTCAGATTGTCAGCCTCCAGGAGCAGCTTGAGAAAGGCCCCAGCGCCCAATTGGCTTGCCTGCAGCAAGAGAACTCCATCCTCCGCGACGCCCTCAATCAGGCCACCAGTCTGGCTGAGAGCAAGTGCGTGTTTTCCCACGTTTTGACTGGCATGTTGAAGGGAGAGCACAGCCACTGACATCAAGTGATTTTGTGCACGTATAATAACGTATACTTCTCAACCCTGCCATTCAGCCGAAGGCTTGTTGGGATTGGAGTGCAATACTTTTATTGTGTGTGAATGTTGAGTTTTCCCTGTTGTCTTGACCCACGGCTGGTAATAACGTGTGTTTTCTACTGGCTCTCTCCCCCTGGCTTCTTCAGACACAACACAGAGTTTGCCAAGCTGCATCAAGACTGCTCCAAGCTCACCAAGGAGCTTGCAGAGAAGATGGACAGTGTGCAGGCTGAGGAGACCATTAGGAGAGGTCTGGAGAGCAAGGTGGCCACAGCTGAGAAGCAGCTTGCTGTGCTTCAGGTTAGCCTGGCCAATGGGAATGCCACATCATCTCCGTTACCACTTTACAGTGTTTGGGTTAGAGCATTAGATATATAGATATAAATGGAGCATTTCGGGATTTCTGTAAATTGCAAGTCTAGGTTTTTCTCCCCCGTCACTAATGCCAGGCTATGGGAAATGTGATAGCTATGTAATTACACAGCACTGTGCTGGAATGCAGCCCCACAATGGCCTTAGCAGGGGGAGATGCCTTTCATCCCTAGCTGAAAATTAAGCAGACATATCAGATCAGTCAAGCCCTGTCACTGTCTGTAATAAGCACACAGTCACTCTCTCTCTCTCACACACACACGGTTGGCCTGTATGTTTTGACCTTCATTTGTGTAGCCTAAATCTTGTATCCTGAACTGGTAGACTGCAGTTACAGAGACTCTTGTCTCTTGTGGGAAGAGAGTGAGTCAGCATTTCCTGTGAGCAAAGTGCTCATTTTGTTTAATGATTAACTGTCATCCCCTCTATTAAAGGTCTATTACAAGCATTATGTAATAGCTGAGGCCATTAGTCAATATATGCATGTACCAGGTTATATTTTGTAGAAAATCCAGTCAAAAGTTTATTTAGTTAGCATACAACTATCAGATATTGCCACTACTACAGTAATTGGATAAAATCAAATATAAAGCAACCCTTGTGTTAACTTGCACTGCCTTTTTGCTTTTTTGTGTTAATGCAATAATCAGTTGTGCAGGCCTTCCCGATTAGCAGTCCATATAGTTTTCATAATCTGATTTTAAGTGTGACATTTGTAGGATAAATTGTCATGTGTCAGTGGTTGAAATATTGTGATTTTTGTATTTTTTTTTTATTTTGTTATTTCTCACTCTAATAGTACAGCCACATACAGTATTTGTCATTCTACTGCCCCCTATTGTCGGTCTGAGTTGTCATGGAGTCTTTCCTTCTCAGGCCAGCCATGTGGAGCATGAGCAGGCGCTGCAGAGGAGGCTGGAGGAGGTGTGTGAGGACCTCAGGACAGTGCAGCGCACCAACAGCAGTCTGCAGGCCAGTGCAGAGAAGGCTCAGCAGGAAAGCAATGCCCTATCAGGTCAGGGAAAGGAAGTGGCTTTAGACATGGTGTACATTACCCTTTACTAGTCCTGGCATTGAAGTTATTAAAGTGATGGCTGGCAGCTTGTGGGTTAGGCTATCTCTGATCTTCTAAAGTAGTTTATTTAGCACATTTTTATTTAAAATGATGGTGTTTTATATACTTTTGCTGTGCTTGGCCTGTGTCTTGGGTCCACACACTCATTGAGAACCACCATGATAATATTGTGAATGTGAGTAATGTGTGCTGGCTGTCATTGCTGTAGAGCTCCAGGCGCGTGTGGGCAGCTTGGAGGCTGAGCTGAGCGAGCGCTCTGGCCATGTGGATTCCCTGACCGGCCAGCTAGACCGCGCACGGGCAGAGAAAAGTCAACTTGAACAGCAGGTGGCCACCATAAACTCCCTTCTAGAAGCCAATCAGAGTCAAAAGGATAACGACGACAATGAGGTCAGACACTGTTCCACTGAAGCTGTCATAAATCCACAGCACAGCTAACATAAATACACATGGCTCTTCAATGCACTTTTTTTCCTTTCTTTTCTTCAATGCAGGCGAATTCCACAGAACTTGAGCAGATAAAGCTCAGGTATGTGTGTGTGTGTGTGTGTGACCGTTCTTCCATCAGTCAGAGGGGATGTTGACTTTATTATAAAAACCACACCGCCTTTCTTTCCTGCTTCAGCCTTCAGGAGAGGGACAGCCAGCTCACGTCTCTCCAGGACCAACTGAAGCAGCTACAGACAGAGATGACGTCTGTAAGTGATGCAAGTGTCATTATGAGCGGGATATTCATTCTTGAAGAGAGTTTGTAATATTAAGGAAATGCCATAGCTAATCGCAAACCTTTTGTTTGTCCCATCAGAAAACGAATGTTGAACCAGAGCAAAACACTAAAAGGTATGGCAAATGTACCGACCATGTTTTGAACCAGTTGTCTAGTCTCACAGCCCCTAATCTGAAAATGTTGTAATATTTCCCGTCCTTTTGTTAACCTGTTAGTGAGGATGCCAGCCTTGCTGCATCACTTCAGGATGAGCTTACAAATCTCAAGGACGAGATGGAACGCCTCAAAAAAAAAGCTGTAAGATTTCCATTCACTGTCTTCCTGCTGTAGTCGGACATGAGTAGAGCTGTATGATCCTCCACGTGCACTGTTGAATGCACGGCTTGTCTGTTTTCATAGGCGGATGACTCTGCAGAGCAGGCACTTCTGCAGAGGAGGTAAATGGCCCATTTTACCCACGCAATCAACCGCACAGTCCATTATGGTGTCAGTGCTTTTAAATGCATGTTGTATTTTTGACCAGTCTGAATGCAAGAGATGCCCAGCTCACATCGATACAGGACGAGCTGCACGCGGAGAGGGACAGGTCACAGGACAATGTAAGAGGCCCTTCAGCGTTTAGACAGAGCCTAGCGTGTGACTGCCAGCACAGTGCTGACATGCCGTGTTGTAATCTGTTATTTAGCAGAATGCGATGGCACAGCTGTCGTCGTTTCAAACTGAGCCCAAAGAGACACTTCAAACACTGTTCCCACAGATTTCCATAGTGGCAGAGCAGGTAGGAAATCCCTCTCTGATCACTGAATAGCCTTTCTGTAAATATTGGCTGTTTGAATTATGCATTTTCCATGTCTTTCAGTCCAATTGGTTACAAGATTTTACCCAGAAGGCCCAGGAGTTGCTCGGTCAAAGCCAGGAGACTCAGTCGAGCACAGAGCTGCCAGTAAGCTACCATTCCATTGTGTGATAGATGTTTTAGCAGAGGATTACACCACTGGTTCTGATGGGGCTGTTTGTTTGTAAGGAGTTGCTTGAGAAGCTGAAGGATGCAGAAGAGAGCCGTGTCTCGCTGCAAGCAGAGTGTGAACAGTACAGGAGCGTCCTGTCTGAAACGGTGAGGCTAAGCTCTCAGTGAGCCCGTGGCATGTGAACAGAGTGGATGGAGCTCACGATGAGTTGAATGCTTCTGTGACCTTTTCTGTTGGCCTGGCCCTTCAGGAAGGCACACTGAAGGTCCTGCAGAAGAGTGTGGAGGAAGAGGAGCTGGTGTGGAAATCCAAGATGGTAGACTCTGAGGAGCAACTCAGGGTGGTGAGTAGAATAAAGAGTTGCACATCTACATCAACCAGGTGAATCTAAGATAGATATACATACACACACACACACACACCTATCTCTCTCTCACAACACACATCCATCTTGTTACACTATTTATAGTTAACCACCAGAGGGAGTTCTTGCCTTTTTGTTTTTGTGGCAACTGCTCTCAATAGTGTTGGCTTTTCTGCAGCTAAGAGAACATGTGATGTTGCTGGAGGCCCAGCTGGAGAAGCAGGCTGAATCTGTCACACCAGAACATCAGTGGGTTGCTGAGATGGCCCAGGTAAGACCATACATCATACATACCGGTATGTAGCCATATTGTACCTGCTAACCTGTATTTTATGTATGTGATTCCAGGGTCATAAATGCAAACTTACAACTTTATTTTTAGGCAGATGATGAGGTTTACTTTGTTAGGGATATCACAGTATGAGTTTTTGATGCTATTAGATAAAGGTGTTATATTTCTCTGTAATAATCTTCTTGAATTATGGAATGCTATGGGGAAATTAAACTCACAAATGTAAAGAGTCATTTATTTACTCTATTATTTCTGTGGGTTTTGGGAGTATAATTAAGTAGTTTAATATCCTTTTTATCACAAGAAAGTTCTAAGCACTCATCATGGCAATGTTTCTTTTGAGTGACATACTGTGTACATGCGTTGTTGGAGACTCAACATTTTGTTCGGGGCCGTTGCTTGCTGTGTTCTAGTGTTCTTCAGCGCACGCCAGTCGCTTGCTTTAGTTCTCAGTCAGGTGTGATGTTCCTCCTCCTTGTTTGCCTTGTTCCAGCTTAAGCAGCTCCTGGCAGAGTGTCAGAGCAAGCTGGACTCTGCCAGACAAGAGGCCCAGGCCCACAAGGAGGCGCTAGTGCAGGTGGGTGAATATTTTCCATATGGCCATCCATGTACACATTCTGCATTGAATTCTAACATCTGAAAATCACTGTGGATATGTGTAGTGTAACCACGCATACCTGAGCAGAACTCTCTACAGAGTTTTCTCTGTAAAGAGGATCTACATTCAGCAAAATGTGCACCACTGTTCTGTTTGAACACTGTATATTGGACAAATATTACCTGTGTGTCTTCCTTTTAAACAAGGATTGGTTAAAGCTCAGCCCTGCCCCTTGTGTCCAAAATTCTAGTTAAATACCATCTACTATCTTATGGATCATTTTGAGGGATTTTAGGAATGGTCTCAAGCGGCGGTCATTTAACTAGTTACGAGCAACGGCTTCTTGTTTCAGGTGACAGAACAGCTGATCCAGGTCACTAAGCATACTCGGCTAGAGCAGAACGGCCCGGCTGTGGCAGCACCCAGCCAGGTCAGGGTGCTTCATGTTGAATGGGCACCCTTCACTTTAGTGAATGAGTACTGGACACACGGACAGCAGTCAGAGCATCTCACTGTCTCAAATATCTAACACCAGCGTGATAGTTTAGATGAATAAGAACTGGTAGTAAAGAGGAAAATTACATTTGGAGCTAAAGCGTTGACGTTTTCCTTGCAGAAGGATATGGAGCTACTGTATAACTGGCATGCTTTCATAATGAGCAGTATTTCCAGTTTGTCCAGTACATCCCAGACCTATCAGCTGATTTAGCTAACCACTGTTTGCATTTCCTGCTCTACAAAACCCTAACCACAGCTGTTTCTCATTTATGTTTGTATGCCTCTGTCTTTGTGTTGACTTTTAGCTTACTACTAGCAGCAGCAGTTTTGTATGGTATGAGCCGCCTTCTTGTGGGCTACAATGAAAACTAACATGCCAAATAATGTTTGAGAATATGTGTGATGACTGCTTAACTACACATACTGTACTTGTGCTAAACGTGTTTGTGTGTGTGCGTGCCTTTATCGGTATAGGTGCATAGTGAGTTGAGTCTGACTACAGGGAAACTGCATGTCGAGGAGACTTTACGACAGCAGCTCTCAGAAGAGATTGAGCAGGTGATTGGCTTGAACAGCTAACATGCATTTCAATTTAGTTTACTGAAGTAATGCCAGTGGTACACGATAAGATTCCTTCAGTTGTTTGACATGTTTTAATTCTAGATTTGTCTTCAATTAAATGTTTGTGTATATAAGTCATAATGGCCCATGTTTGCATGAGACTACAGTTATGCAGGGGTGGTTTACACACACTGTGTGGACATCAATTCATTAGTTAATTGATGCTGTCCCAGTGATTGTCAGCTATGTGTTTCAGACCCAGAGGACCATGTCAGAACTTCAGACTCAGATGACTCTTTTGAAGGCTGCTGAGGATTGCACCCAGGCGGACACAGATGATGTCATTCAACTGAAGGTACACAGCTGTTTGTATCACGCCATTCCAACATTGGATAAAAGTCTCAGCATTGAGCCTAACTACAAATGTTTCTTTATGCATACCCTATTAACATTGCAGCAAAGCATAAAATTCCTGTCCAGCAATCTGAGAATCCTAATTGATTTGTCTGAAATGCAGACGTCTAGGATAGTGTCTGTTTAGTCATGCACCAACCTCAAATGATGTGCATTGCATGTGAAACTGTACATGATGAATAACCACAAAGTGACGCTCTATATCTCTGGCAACAGGAGTGTCTGGAGAAGGAGAAGCAGCTGTCTAAAGACCTGGGTCAGGCAGCCACTAAGCTCCAACAGCTCCTCAAAGCCACCCAGGAACAGCTTACCAAAGAGAGGGACACCGTCCGAACACTACAGGAGCACTTGGAGGGCAAGGTGAGCGCAGCATCAACTACACTCAGTTTCAAATGTCTTGATATTTAATTATTCATTTAATTCATTCATTCACTCACTTACTCACTCAAGGGAGAGTATGTGGAGCTGAAGGAAGGAACCTCTGTCTAAGCCTGTGCCTGATGGAAGAGACTAAACAAAACTGCCAAATATGCCTTATGATCGGTTATGCATTCCAAAAATGTTTTCTTGTACTGTAGTTCATTTCCAATATTGAAACTTGTATGACATTTTTATTTTTAGATTGGGGGAGAAATCATGCTGCAACCTTGACTGAAATCCACATTCCATGAATAATTCTGACCATGTCAGAATGTATTAACCCCCTTCTTCCTTTTTATTTACTTTAGGAATCAAGTGTTTAATAGTATGAACATTTTATTTTAAGATTAGGGGAGAAATCATGCTGCAAACTTGACCGAAGCTCACATTCCATCAATAATTCTGGCTGTGTCAGAATATACTGTATTAGCCCCCTTCTTGACTCAAACTTAACCCATATTCCCACATTTCAGTGTTAAAAGGGAAACTAATTGTACGTATAACGTACATCAACCTGTGCAATTAATTTGTATGTCTTTTGTATGTGGTTGAATGATGGGAACATGTTATGGTACAGTGATGCAATACATATTGCCATAAAAACTGAATTTGAACATGAATGACTGAATAAACTACAGTGTATCTATACATTGTGTGCATTCTGTTTTTTTTACTTCATGAAGGCAGGATACTAACAATGTGTTTGAGAAAGGCCCATTTATGCTTCTGCTTCGAACTTACGTCTTGCCTATGGCGTAGGATCTGTTAGTTACACCAACATTTGGCCTATCATAGGTAACAATCGGTGCAGACGCAAAATGGTATTTATAAAAGACTGATTTTCGCTGTCAGAGTGAGGAAATGCCATAGGGAAATCCCTGTCTTGTCATGTGCTAAGTTCTTGGCTAAAATGCCTAAGAACACCATATGGCCATGACAAAATGTTTAGAACACCAGATTGCCTTCTGAAAAAGTATTTTGTTTTCCAATTTACATCTATAACTTGTGTGGGGTAGGCTATGAAAATATGCACAACAATCCTTAGGTCAGTTGTACAGTAAAATATATAGTTATAGTACTTTCAGTTTAGATAAAACTGAACTAATGACCTTTACATGTACACTTTGTCAATTGGTACAGTATAATTGACAGTGGATAGCCCAATTTCTCACAAGAATTTGACAATTTGTTACAATCCATTTATTAGGAACTTTTTTACATATTTGATTTGTTGCATAAAAAATATTAAGCTAGCCACAGAAACTAATTGTTTAGTGGTATGAGAGACATTTCATTCATGTATTTGGGGCTCAACTTCAAATAACGTGAGAAGAATTGGGCTGTATGGTGTTATTTTTTTCAAAATATTTACTTAATCGGAACAAGGCACATTTTACAGCCAAACCGCTGACTGCACTGTCTAATCAGGGCTACTGCAAGTAAAATACGTTTCTCTTTTCAGTGCCCAACCCCTTGAATTGAGTCGTGGTTCTGGTATAAACAATCCCAAAATTACATTTGGGCATAAAATATTCCTGATCTCTATAGTAAATGTCCTATTCCATTCCATTAGCTGAATGTGAAAAATGGCATGCATGTACTAAAGGCTCTACATAGCTTTGCCCTCAAGCTTTGTTACAACGGTTCCTTTTGCCAATTTATCCAGAAAAAGACTTTCATCTTTAAGGTCTGCAAAGTCATTCAGCTGCAATTCACATTTGATACCTGTGGAGAGCACATAGCAGATATAGGTGTGCATAAACCAAATGAATGAAATGTAATCACTTCCAAGGGAACAAAGCTATTTTGTAACAAATTGCAATTTGATATTTTTCATAAATCCAAATGATTATTTATCAGTATGGGATCATAGGACAGATTAACAAATTAATTATTTAATTCATTTTTAACTAGTGTCAATCAAAACACTGCTAGTGGTATAGCATGATATGAAAGGTGGTATATGAGAATTCACCTGTGAAGATTTTCTTAAGGGCATCCTTTGAGCTTGCGTAGAGCATTTTATCCTGTACTCTTCCTTCAGAAGGACACCTGGATGGCAAAAAAAGGCTGTCAGTCAACAGGTTTTCAAATTGTGGATCGTGACACTTGTGGGGTCTGAGATCAAATAAAAACGTTTGCATGTTAACTATACTTTTGTAGTTGATTAAAACATAATTTTTAGGGTTTGTGGCACCAAATCACTTCCTTACATCAATCATGATACTGGCTCATCACAATGTGTACAGTAAGACCAAAGTCATTGCAATTAAATTCTGCAGCTAAACTGTGACTGCTAGTCTACTTGTATAGACTTAAGTTCCATGTAATGTAGGCCTACCACAAGATGAAGACCAGGTCTTTCATTGGACACCGATCTGTGCTGTAGTGGCAATCGTAGAGGGCATAGCGGCATTGATTTGGCTGCAGCATGCTCATGAGCTTCTTAAAGATGTTTTCCTCATTCTGTACATCCTTGACTTTGACGCAGCCGTTTGGATCCACAATTATCTTACCGCTGTCAATCATGAAGAGCACAAATTTGTATCGCTCAAGAGTGTCCTCTCCAGTACGGTGCACTCTCATTTCTTTGTATGTTTCAACCACCTCGTCGGCCACAGTTACCCCAGATGCCTGTTGACAACATAAAATATTACATTTACACATACATTGTTGTGCACACATTTGTACATTTAAATTATATGCTCAGCAAAGGGATAAATGGCATTGTCTTATGCTTTGGAATGTTTGACCATGTTTACCTTCATCACATCAGATGACGGCTGGATTAACAAGAGGATTATATTTACCAACCAACATCACACCACCAATCAGTACAAACACTTAAAATGAGAGACTCCTCTTTAATGTATTAAGCTTTAAAGTTTGACCTAACCCTCTTTGATATGTAAATTAGGGACAAAAAGGCAGAAACAAAAGGTAAATTTGTGTTATGCTGCTTTAGCTACAATAACTATATATCTACACATATATATATATCTATATATATCTATATACATATATACACACATATATACACACACATACATGTATATGTATATACACATACATACACATATATATATATATACACTACCGTTCAAAAGTTTGGGGTCACCCAGACAATTTCATGTTTTCTATGAAAACTCACAC
>JAODTR010052191.1:0-29481 GCA_025399935.1 Amblyopsis rosae
GAATTTGTGCTTAGATAGCGCACACGCCCTAGATCAGACGTCATATTCGATGGGCTAGCTAGCCTCATGAAAAAAAAGTAAACAGTGCGGTTTGCGGTACCGGCGGTTGCTTTCCACGGCCTGCGGTTGGGTTAGCAACACCGCGGTTTTCCAATTTTGCGGTTATCACGACAGCCCTAGACCTTAATCCTACGTGCAGCCATACTGTAGCAATGGCCCATGTGCACACACTGACCCTCACACTACTCCAGCCAGTCAAAGGAGCACTTCATGCCCTGGAAGGGTGTGGGGGTAGTGGGTCACAGAGAGATGATTGTGAGCGCTGCTCAAACAAGCTGCCTACCATCGTCTTGTGCCTGCTCCGTGGCTTCTGGCAGCTTTAGATATGGTTTAATCATCCAAGCTCCACAGTGTGTTCCACAGCTTAAACCCTCTTTCCAGAAGTGAAGGTGTGCTTCACCAGGTTGCAGTGAAACGGTGCCCTTTCTAACGTTTGCTGGGCCTCTGCAGGTCATTGGGCTGCTAGCGAGCATTGTTGAACCAAAAGTGTTATGAGCTTGCTTTGATTGGCACACTGTTTACTATACAAGTAACAGTACAGAGTTTTTTTTAGGAGTGGTTTCTTTTCTTTTTGAGGCAGATATACATGTATACATTTCCATGACTATGAAAGAAGGATTAGATATTAAAAGGAGACTTTCAGAGATAAAACAACCCAGCTAAATATTTAGACTTCTAAACTTGTACATTAGGAAATGTTTTATAAGACTCGTAAAAACAAAACGAGACAGCAAGGAAAGATGGTATTGTAAACCGTTAAATCTGTTCCATCACTGTTCTTTTCCCCTGAACTATCACAGCAGGTTTACAGCATGTTTAAAGCTACTTGTGCAATCTATGCTAATATCTTTAATATTTTAGCCTCCCCAGGCTTTAATTTGGTATCGCTGACTGGTAGACTGAAGTGTATCAACATATTTAAATGAAATTACCTGAAATGAATGATTGAGATAGAGGTCCTTTTGTCTTCCCCGTAGCCCTCCTGGCATTAGTCTACTTGCTGATGCAGCTTTTTGACCATGTTATTGGAGCCTGTTTCCCCTCAACTCAACTGTAGCGAACATGAGGTTTGCAGAAGCAGTCAACACACTGAAACTACTGCTGGAAGTCTTAATGGTGAAATAAATCCCCCAAAGCCTTAATAAATGCCCTGTCCTGATGTGATGGGACAGCTTTTCTCTTCTCTCTCTTCTCTACTTGCATCATTTCGGCACAAAGTATGAATGAGCTTGGGTTTATGTGAAGCGCTAATTGTGCTTGAAAGGTGATTTGCAAGCCCGCTGCATAGTGAATGAGCTACCATGCTTCATAGAGTACGATAAGTTGCTGATGAAAATGTCAGGCATTACATGAGGTACTGGGCCTTCACTTTGCCTTTCACTGCAAATGCTGCTAATGAATTGAGACAAGTCTCAATGGCCTCCTTATGCTTTGTGTACAGTGGGCTAGACTTCCAACAATCACCCATGTAGCAAAGAGGTGTGTTTCAACAGAATTCTGTTTCACACATGACCTCCACCTCCGGGCATCGGAATGTACGAGCGACCAGAGACCCTGCATCTTCTCGCACCGTTGCGTTGTTCCCTGTTCTGACGCAGCAACGTCTTGTGACCCGGCTAAAGACACATAATCTGTGTGCTGGTCAAGACAAGAGGACGGGGTCGGGGGGGGTTCCCTCGCGGCGTGCCGCTAACGTGACGGGATGTAGCAGGAAGGGTACCTGTCTAAGCGCTGTTGCATGGACCCCCGACAACCGCCACGAGTTCCCCTCCCATCTCACCGTTTGACAGGTCGTTACAGCCTCTGCCGTATAGCATGCTAACAAAATGGATGGCGGCCCGCTGGGAGCACCTGCAGACGAATGGCAGGCGCCCAGCATTCCAGCACAGAACCCCAACAGGCAAAGGTTTAAGCATTGTGGGACAGTAATAGCCTTGGGGTGGGAGGCCATCTGCTACCAGGCAACTCTAACCAGATATGCTGGGAACAGAGCAGGGAATTGGAGAGGGGGGTTCCATTAAGCCAAGTAAAGAAGCACAGCCACAATGCTCAAATGGGAAGTAATAGAAAATAAGGGCACAGACCTTTTTGGTCTAATAAGAAAATAGAATAAACTAAACCACCGATGCAGGTGTAGTAATTCCATTGCCACATTCCCCAAGCAAAACTAAATGTGGTAAGCTACAGTAATTCGCTCTAAAGGTGTGCTTGCATTTGGCAAACGTGATCTAGGCTGCCGGTTAAAGTCACGCTGTCAGACATTGTGTTAGCAGCAACCATTAGTTCTGGTGTTGTGTCCAAGGTCACCTCTGATTGGGTACTGAATCACACTGTGTCTAACAGCTCGGCCAGGTTGGTATTGTAGAACAAGTTACTCCAATAAGTTAAGTGTAGTAGTATACTTGTAGTATACATGTTTTTCAAGTGTAATCAAGGAGACAGATCCACACACACATACACGCACATCCTAAAATATGCCTGTTTGCCATATGCCGTACAACGTTGAGGTGAAGTGTGACAGGTCTAAATGGGAACTCACACGGCATTATCTAATTAAGCAGGTGTGAAAGCAGCTTACTTAGGGTGGGTTTTGCCACCTCTCCTCCCCCCATTCCAAATATTCACTGTGAGGCAACAGTTGTGCATCCACCTGAAAGGTGTGGATGTTTTCATTAATGCCAGGCCCCACAGACTGCAGCCTGACAAGCCCCCCAAGCAGATGTCAAGTGTGGCGAGACCTGTACACGGCTGGCTTTTTTATTAGCTCGCTAGCGGGGCGCTTCTGGTTGCCGAGTGACTGGGAGACCTAGCGACGAAGCTCCCTTACCCCACCCCCCCGTCCTGCTAAACCACTGAACCCTGAACCAATGGAGCCATCTTCTCCTTTGTCCCCCTGCATTCCCAGCTCTGCCGTGTCACACACCCCCGTCAGCCCCAAATGACCACGGTGGGGGGGACGGTGGGGGGGGGGGGGGTCACGGGTTCAAGTGCTCCCCGTGGGCCGACGCTCCAGATGCCCAGTGAAGCTGCGGCCCAGGGCCCATCTACACTGGCTCCGCCGCTAATGGATTTCCATTGGCCAGAAAGCATTGGCAGGATGGGATTGCACCCAGCTAACTTGTATTGTCCCAGCAGCCTCTGCTCCTACGCACGTGCACGCACGAGCACACACACAGGTGCTCGCACATCAAAGGCTTGATGGGAGTAGCCATGCTTGACTCGTCTGATAGTGCCGCATTCACTGGACATTCCTCTCCAAGTGGAGCTGAATGTGAATGTTGTGCTTGTGGTGTTCTGCTCTCCCACACACATTTCTAGACCGTATGTGTGTGGGTGTTGAGGTGTTACCATTCCAGTCACAACTGAGAGCTCTTAAAACGAATATCAGAATGCCCCGGGCATCTGTTTTTACTTTTCTGCATTGCACTGTGTAGGCCTAACACCCATGTCAAACGGGGCAGAAATCTGTGCTCAAATTCAGAAATATTAAATTCTAAGTAGTGTATGTATTGTGCCGTTATGTTTTTTATTTTTTTTGTCTGTGCAGCAGCAATCTGTGTCAGTAAGATTTCCTGAGGGGAAACAATTGTGTGAAATACAGGAAGCCATTAGGAAGCCAGGGCCTCGTGTCTCTCCCTGCTGAGTAAATAGTGTCTGGGCCTGCCCTCTCTTCATTTGAGCCACAGTGAGTAAGCCTAGCGTTACTAACAATACAGGCAGGAAATGAACTGTACTCACGCAGGAGTGCAGGACGCTCATTGTGTTCCTAATTGACCGAATGGGCTTTGGTGATAAAAGCAAAGAAGAATTCTCATGGTTTGCACCAGAACAAGCTCAGGGGTAGGTACGAGTAGAGTTAATGAGGCTCTGCTAAATTTCATAATGGTATGTTATTATTCCTTTTTTTTATATTCTGTACTGTGAACCAGTTTATTATTCATAACTGGAATGTCTTGTTGTACACATCACAGAAAGCCAGCGTGAAAGAAGTCAATTGTTTTTCATCTTGGCCAAGGATTTTGGTATCTGCTGCACTGAACTGACTGCGGTCTTCAGCATTGACCTGTTTACTATTTGCTAATCGCACCTGGGTACAGCATCCTCATTTTTCTCCCTGGTATGCACAATGACTCACTGACACACTATCACCTGCGTTTTGTCCTTGAATGTTTACCCTAAGCCTATTCAAGCTTATATTGACCTGTATTTGTTGGAGATTTGACACGTAGGTGATATTGAGGTTATTTCTGTTCACAGCCCTCTTAAGTATCAGACATTGTGTGTGCACAATATGAGCAGACTCTTGCCTCTATTGTTTCAGTTATTTAGATGTACATTAAGGAATGCCAATTACATGCTAGGAATAAAACATAAAAACTATTTCCAAATTGCTGCCCCTGCTCTATCCTAGGGTAAAGTATCAGTGAATCCGTGGCTGACATTTTGATCTTAAGGTAATTGATATTTCGTTTCCCACTATATTAAACTACCACTAAGCAATTTAGCATTGAGGATTTTCCCGGATTAATTCCACGAGTCCATCCTCCGTAGTCCAGCCACTCTGCCTTCATCAGCCCGAACCTCTGCCTTACCTGGGATTTACTGGCATATGAAAAGGAAATTAGATCAGCCCGGACGATAAATCTGGAGTAAAATCTCCCTCAGAGCAAATGAGATGCGCACACGTCTCACCGTTGTCAGTCAGGAGCAGCTCGTGGCCTCCATTTCCAATATACATCTGTATGCCCGGGCAGAGGTGAGCATGGTAGTCCTTCAAAGAGGAGCAACCGATGCCATTGTAAGTTTGGCCATTCGTTTTCCCGCCCCTAGTGACGTGGTATTGATGCGTCCTGGATTCTGGTGAGCGAGGAAGTGTGTCTGAATGACGAGGCCGTCCTTCCTTTTGTTGTTGTTTGCCCATTTAGCCTCCAGTGTTGTTCCACACCTCCATTCAGGCATTCAGGCAGTGTAGTGCCGTGCTTCAACACATTTCCCCGCGTCCTTGCAGTGTCGGCGGCAACTAATCTCCGTGCAGTTAAGTGATTTTTAGCATCTGTTTTTATTTTATTTTATTTTTATAGGACCCTAGTGAGTCACAACAGCTCACCCACCCCCCCACCCACCCGCCTATTGCTATCTCCGCCTGTGGCGCCACAAGACCCCCCCACACACACACACACACACCCACCCCTCTTTGAATTTCAATCAGTGTGCGATGCATTGTTGCACAAGGTGTTTATTTGATGGGGGATGGGGCAGCTCTGGCGGTAGGACGTTAGGTGGGTGCATTTGTCCATCACATACTCGGCGTGACCATCGGAGCCGTGTTGGCTTGAAGTGCTGCCCATGGGCTGAACCCTGCCATTTCTTCTGCCCTCCCAGTCTCTTTCCCACAACTGTATCACAGGCAGCACGATCAATGGCAGCCTGCTTCTAACTTCTCCTTGTCTGGCCAGGCGGTCCCCGTCTTCCATTCATCCACACAGTGTTTGATGTAGCCTCCATCACTCTCTGTCAGACCCCCGACACCTCTGTTTGTGTAATTGTATTAGATTCTCCACGGTGGCAAGGTGATTTGGGCCGTCCCAGCTGCCAAGCAGCCGAAGGGGCTTTTCCTCTTTAAGGATGTATAACCCAAGCCGTTGTGTTGTGGTGGGGATCGCTCTGCGGTTATTTTTTTTATTTGTTGCCATGGTGTTGCATTGTCACGGTTCGCTGGGTCCCTCCCGTACCCCTAGGGTTCTTCCAAACCCATTTCCTCTGTGTGTGTCGTCTTTGTTTCCAAACAGCCACTCTTCTTGTACGACCTGCGTTAGGGTGGCTTGTTGACTCACAATGGGAGAAAGTGTGTGTAATTTTCCAAGTACACCCGCCAGGTTATTTGGCTTGTTCTCACACTATGGAATGTTCACATACAGTTTGTTTCTGACACCTATGTGCTCGTTAGCAGCTCGTTACCCTTGAAGGGTTGTGTGAGATTGTTTGTTTGCTTGTTAATTACCTCTTTATTATGCCAGTGAAACCATCATGGCAGGCTGCATGTTACATTTTGAACCTGTTTTAATTTGAATTGGTCGTAATAGGTGTTGCCTAGTATACCTGTTCACATGCAGCCTACTCAGACTGCATGTGACCTTTTGTCTCGCGAATCGTCCTGCTCCTAGATACATCAGGAGGGTGGGAGGGGTGAGCTTGGGGGAGGGGCGGGGGGGATGTGGCGGGTAGAGTGAAATAAGTCTTTGGCGATTACACGCCCTACAACCCTGACGGCCCCATTAGATCTCTTTCTCTGTACAGCAAGCGACTATTAATAATGAATACAGCTTTCTGCCTCTTTTGCTCCCTCTCTGTTCCTCGTCCCTTCGCCCACAACGGGACCCCCTCAAGGCATTGCCCCCCTCCCCCTCCGTGTTCCAGCTGTGAGCCTGCCAGCGAGGAGAGGCGGCAGGTGTGCACACATCGTTGACGTGTCGGCCACACAGCCTGCAGCTCTCGAGCAATCACCATCAGACACGGACCCACCTGCCCCGACAGCCAGACCCCCCCCTCTCCCTCCCTGTTGAACATTAGCGCCTGTCCGCGCGCTTTGTACCAGTTGTTGCTGCCACCTTGATATATGAGCACACAAGTGTTAATATTACATGCACCCCGTCTGAAGCTAGATGCAATGAACAGAGCTGCTAGCTAAATATTGTTTTCTAATGCCACAGTAGGCCTGGCCTATGACCACATTATGTCCGTTGTCTTGTCAGGAATTATTTTAGACCCCGTTTGTGAGAGATAGCCCACCCAACATACCCGAAACGCTCCCCAAAAACCAGGGATTGCATTTTTCCTGGCCGATTCCAATTACTTTTTGTCAAGCCTGACCTGCCAGTTCCGATTTTTGCCGATTCCGATTTATTTTCATAGTGTTTTAAATATTTATTTTAGATGCAGATATATTTAGTTTAAAATCTATTCACGTTATATGGTTCTTTAGACACCAGCGCTTGCCGTTTATTATAGTAATTTGACGGTCCCTTAACAGTCAACTGGCTGAAGTATTATTTCTGAGGTGCCCCTACAACGGATTGATAAACCACGTAACTTAATCGTTTCAGTGAGATGAACAATAGGCTACTATGCAAATGGTACATGCAGACATGTGTAGGTAGGCTGCCATGACAACTAGCTACAGTCTCGAGATTTAAAGGCGTGAACGTGGATGTCTTTGCAGCACGTGCATGCGGTGCCGCACCTGTGTAAACAAAGGCATACGCGATCGGTAACATTAGCGGCTGTGCTTACACAGACCGGCCATTGCAGGTCATGGTGAGAATTGGCTAATTCCGATCACCAGCCGATTGATCGGTGCATCTCTAGTATTAACCGATATTGCTAATGTCTGCATGAGAAATCCACAAAGATGCCTTCTAGTTACATATTTCACAGCAGACCACCATTGGCTCCACTAATGAGTAAATTCATACATTTAAGAGCTTATTTGCCAGTTTAGATACATTATTATATAAGGTTCCTTGCAGGTGTATCTTGTTGGTGTATCAGTGAGGACTTGGGTTACAGCGCTCTGTCCTTTTTTATAGCACTGGACGCATATTTGCCGGTCCACATCATACTTTTCTACGAGCGTGTCGGCTTTCCGGCACTCTCATGCCATTTGGTCAGGGGTATTGAGTGCCTCCGCGGCAGGTAGTACGGTTCCTCTCATATAGATCGACACCGGCGGACACGTCAGGCTCTAAACCTGGCTTGGCGGGATTGTCACGGATTGTCACGGTCAAACCACAGCACAATAGAAATCGATGAAAGGACGGTAGATGGAGGAGGCGTGGGCGGGGGGGTGGCGGCTCACTTCAGAGGAGAAATCATTTGGCAAGGCCAACCTGTCCACTAGTGTGGGATTATCCTGAGTGACTCACTGTATGTCCTATGCTTGTGAGTGAATTTTCATGCAGTGTTATACTGTACTCTATGGCAAGCAGTAATGCTATTAAGTGGTAGGATCACTTTCCAGTGGAGGTGATTCCTTGCAATGTGTGGAGCCGCATGTTACGGTGGCTGTGTGGCCTTTAGATTATGTGTTTAGTGTCGCACTCTCCGCTTTATCCAGAGGCATAAGCACCTGTACCTGTGCTAATGGCCCATGCTCTGATACAAAGACCATCGTTTTCTGGAGGCTGACTGTCCATACAGTGGAGATAAGACCATTGTAGGCCCATTTCATTGAGCAGCCTGATCACTGTATGGCATGTCTCCTTGAAGCCAGCTGCAGTGTGTTAAGCAGCACAGATATACTTTTTGCCTACATCATGGGACATTTTATTATGGGTTGAGACGCGGGGTCAGCCCTTAAATGTTGAAATCTGCTATTCTACTCTTCCCTACCTATCCTTCCTCCCTCTCACAACTATTCCGGAGGCTCCCTTAGGCCACCTATCTGTCTGTCAACTCATTGATCCCCTTTCAACGCTCATTAATATGGAGAAAAGGCTACCGGGCTGCAGATGGGCAGCTATTGGCTGCGGTTTGACATTGAGAAGGTGTGTAAAGAGAAAAAGGGGAAGTCATTCATCTAGCCTGCAGTTATAGAGTAGCAGCTCCCGGGAATGCGTTTCCTCTCCCATAGTCGCGGGCAAAATGTCTGACTGCAGACGGGTACTGTAGGTGTTATGATTGCAGTGTGTAACGGGAAAGGAGATGTCTCCGCTTGTGCACCGCTGAAGTGCCTTGGGAGAGATGCTCGACCTTGTACGGCTGCACACGGATGACTAAGCCTTTCTGGGGGAGTGAACAGAAAAACAAGGGACTTAAATCCCTGCGCATCAAGTGTCCTGTTCCATTGTAGCCATCTTATCGCTTGATGCTAGCCGAGTGGCGTTGGCTCACTGTACAGTAGGTGCACAGTGCACATGTCGTTTCTGCTGAGGGTGTATTAGCTCCGTGTTTCTTTTATTGACTAAACAAGTATCCTGTTTCACGTCCACTCAGAAAACATTTCACATTGCTTTTAATGCCCTGTCTGTCTTTGCCTTGAAACGCTGTATTCTTCATTTACATCCATATTGAATTTGTTGTGTGCCATATGCTCCCCAGTGTCGTCACGGGAGACGAGCCAGGCTCAACATTTCCCCTTTCAGAGGAAGCTGAGCGCATTCATTTGTATTTGTTTTAACAGATGAGATAAGGAGAGGGAAAGGGCCTTTGCAGGGCGCCGTCAGATAAAACCAAGAGGAGACGGCCATTGTCCACCCGCTCCAATTCAGTGTGATTGAAGCCAGGTGATAAGATCCTGCTTTCATGTCTTATTGAGCCACGGAATGTCGTTTGCGCACAGCTAATTTTAGAGGTAATAAATAACAAAAAACTACCTGCACACTAACAACACACCCAACCAAACATGGGGAACAAGGTGCTTGCTAAGGAGAATTAGAATCCTGTACATTCCATGATAAATAACGTGCGGTTCACACCACTGTAACTCTTCTGTAATGCCTGTTAGTCATTCATGGTCTCTGTGAGGTGCAAGAGAAACTGTCTATTAATAAGCACTATGCCTAGTCAAGTGGCTTGGGCAACAGCAGGGTCAGGCCCGCCCTCCAATCATCATGCCTCATCCACCTCCCAGTACAAGGCCCGCAGCTACTCCGCCACAGGTCGCCATGGAGACCCAGGACAGAGCGGGGCGGGGTGGGGGCTTCGGAGACTGTGGCGCAGGCGAACCATTACCATCCCATTCCCTGGTAATTAACAGTTATCCCACTGGCTGGAAATCAGGAAGAAATGGGAAGGGGAGGGGGGGTATGCGTAGAGCAGGATGTCTGTGTGGCAGGGCTGTGATGGCTTTTGTTACGGTTGGAATCTATTCTTGGGGATGACAGTGACCGGATGGCTTGATGGCTGTGAATGTGATTTATGGTCTAAATGAACAGGGCAGGGTGCAAAGAAATAATAGTTACACATGCATAATGCACACACGCACGCGTGCACATGCTATCACCCGCTATCCAAGGATGGAGTAATTGATGACGAGAGCATGCTAAGAAGATGCTAAGACCACTTTGCTCGCCTTCCCCACTCTGTCAACCTGCCACACCTTGGTTATCTATCTGGCTGCGCTGAGTTAATCACTGAGTCTAATTGAGTTATGACTGAGCGCTGTTCACATAGTAAATATGTAGCTCATGTTATTGGGTTGGTATTAATGAAATCTGAGGCACGTTGGGCCCCCGGGGAGTTTTCAATCACCGTCAGGTGACCAATCAGCCGTCTAGATCCAGAGAAGTGCTGGTCCCTTTTCTTAGGCGCGCCCACACACACACACACACACACACACACACAAGCGTGTGAGCACATATGGATACAAAGGAATGCCACGCAAATGCCCATGTTTGAGTATGGAAGCATGGAGTATAGCACCAGTGCCCACAGAACAATAAGTGGCACGCAGACAAAGAGCTCTGCCATGCTGTTCAGTATGGATCAGATGCGCTTCCATTCCAAGCTCTCTGTGTGTGTGTGTGTGTGTGTGTGTGTGTGTGTGTGTGTGCGTTTGGGCTGCTCCTGGCTTGCCATCCACAAGAAGCAGCTTCACACCATACCTTTATCACACAGACACATTGGACATATTAGCAGGAATCTTGCTGGCCAGATAAGCACTTGTAACTGCACAATTGCCCGGTTGTTTTTATTTTTTTCATACATTCATTTTTTTTAAACATTCCCCGCATGGTTTTCCAAGACTTAAGAACAAACCAATCAAGCTAAACGTATTATTTTGCCCATGCCAGGCAAATTGCTTCCAGTAGGAGACACTGGATGTGAAGGGGCTATCCCCCTCACCCATTAACAACTAATGCTTTCAATGGGTGAGGGGGATGTATATGATGTAAATTGTGCGGGCTCGTTCCAGCACTCTCGTGCGGGCACCGTGACTTGGTGCCCGCACGAGAGTGCTCCCAGTGCGGGTAAACATTCACAGAGATCCTGGTCGGCGCTCCGGAGGTATTGGCAAGCGCGAGGCGAAAAAGTGTTGGTTAAAATTTGTTGTAGTAAATTAAAGCATACACACGTGAGTGTTTGCAACGCTTTGTTTCGCTTCATAGCTAATTTTATTTCACTTTCGCCAGGCGATTAAATGTGTAAACGAACCATTGATGTCAAATGAGAATAATGTAACTGCGGAACTGTTTACTTTTTACCCGGTAAAATCTTTGAGATGGAAACTATGGCTGGAAAGTTCGAAGGCACCGTTTGCTGGTACTGGTTTTTGTGACTATTACTCTCTGATAATCTGCCTGGAACGCAAAGTAGCCTACTTGCTGTTTTTCTTTTCGACGAGTGGAGGCGGAGCTGCAGCTACACTTCCATGGTACCGTACGCGTCCAGGTTATATTTCCTGTACAAAATCAAGTACCGTCATGTTTTAAAAATTTTGACATTGACCATTGTACCGAAGTACTGGTTCTCGTGACATATAAAATAATAATAAAAAAAAAAAAAATTGCTACTACCACCAAGATCTGCACCCGCGACGGCTAGGGTTGATTTGAGCCTGCGAGCTAGCAAGTTAGCAAGCGTACTGGAGAGTGCCCGACCCTGCCTTTAATGTCAGTGGAGAGAGCATGTCTGCGCTCCAGCGCTTCTTCTGTGCCACAGCTCAAGCTCCGCCTCTCGCAGCATGTCCGTCTTAAACCCGCTGTCATTCTGTCCCTGTTGCTCTCTGTCTTCCTTAAGCTGTGCTCGCAGCTCTCTTACAGCATTCCCTCTTATTTATCTCTCACGCATTACCTTTGCTGTATTAACCCCTTCCCTTCCCTCCAAACGCTGCACATACCACATGCACACGGGCACGCACACATAGAATCAAACCAGCGTCACACACAAGGCCACCGTCTCTGTCCTCTGTCGACGCCACCCATTGTAATGACTCCAGCCTTGTCCTGCAGTGTGCTGGCTGGCTGGCTGGCTGCCACAAGGGGAGGGGAGGTATCGACGGATACAGAGGGGATGATGGATGAGGATGCAGGCAGCAGGAGAGGACGGAGCAGGGGGGTGGGGAGTGATAGGAATACATATAGCTGCAGTGAGACTTGGATGAGGAGAAAGTCTGCATCACCCCTCCTCCATCCTCCCTCCTCCTCTCCCTGCCCTGGACGGCTCATTTGACCATCCTCAGCCCCTGACGTGTTGCCCTGGCCTGGGGGGCTACAAGGGGACTAGTGCAGGAGCTGTTTACAAGATACACCAGCTCACAGACTCTTTGTCCAAGTGTCTCTGTCTCTCTCTCTCTCTCTCTCTCCCCACCCACCAGAGATCTGTGCCAAGGCGGCAGTGGCGTGGAGAAACCCGACTCCATTTTGCAACCCAAGCTGTTGTTATGGCTGTCTGGCTCAGGCAGAACGTGGCCTCTGTGTACTGTAGGGCCGACGGGGAAGAAGGTTCCCTCCAGTCACAGGCTGGATGTGGAACACTGTTATTGCGCTGCCATTTGCCGCTCGGGGCCCATTGCCATTCCATTCCTCGTGGAGATTCTTGCCAGACGGAGGTTCTCCCTGTGTTCCGTCACTTTTAACATTGCGCAGAGTAGCCTAGCAGCGGTGTGTGGCTGTAGTATCACAGGGTTAGCTCTGATGTCGTCTCTGTGACTTCTCTCACTCTGTCTCGGCTGGTTCTGCCGGTCAGCGGCACAGGAATGTGCTTGTCAGAGCTGTGTGCCGCCTGGCAAACGCACAGACAAATTGCCTGTTCTAAACCCCCCTTGCTTATTTACATGCATAATATCCCAGCATGCTTGGCGGGCCCCTCGGTGTTCCCATCACCTGTGCCCTGGATAATGAAGTTTCATGTTTTTGCTTTTGCCTGTTTGATTCATATTATCACCGGGTATCTCCTGAGTGAGTGTGTGTGTGTGTGTGTGTCCATCCTTGTCTTACCCCTCACTCCCTACTTTTCCACACACTGCCCAGTATGTCTCCCCTCCTTCATCCCAGGGGGCTCCATAAATATCATTTCATCCCGCAGAGCCGCTGACACGTAGCAAAGGGGCTGTAATAAATAATTCACTCCCCTTGGTGAAGGATGGACCTCACCCCCCTCCCCTGTTTAGGAATTCAGGTGCTCTCTGTCTATGTGTGTGTGTGTATTGGAGTCCGATGTTAGTGGCGACGCGCTCGCATAGACAGTTCATATACAGGCAGCACGACACTTTCTCGATATAGGGAATATGAGGGGAGCCATTGCATAGTGAGACTTTGATCTTACCTCATTGGATGGCTAATCAAGTAAACCCAAATGTGTCCATTCTAATTTCGCAAGCTCTGTCTCTGCACATTTCTTCCCTTTATCAGTATGGGAACTTCGTGGACCATGTGTGTTTTAGGCTCGGGTGGTATCAACGTACATTATTACGGTATACCTACTACCTAGTATATAGAAATCCCAATCTGTTTCATAATAGTAGCAAAAATATAGCTGCTCTTTCTGTTAAACTGATACTGTTAACTGATACTGTTAAAGATAAGCTGTATTACTATATTGTACAGCAGTTTCCGTTAGCTGCTAGCCTAATTATAGATTTTCTATTCCCTCTGGTAAAATGTAATAAAAGATACATTAAAATGTCCAGTAATGATTACCATGATAAATATTTGTATTTTTAAACAAAAACAGCCTAAATCTACATTAGTCTATTTTATTTTCTTGTGTTGTGCCGGGCGTGTCTATTTTTGTGGGACCGTTAGGGATGTGCATTTTGGTAAATTTGACTGCTCGAGTACCTGACAGAAAAAACTATTGAGTATGTTTATTCTAGGCCCGGGGAAGGGGGGGCTAGGTAAACACACAGGATTGATCTCTCAATGACATCTCTCATAACATCCATTAAGACTACAAAAATACTAGGATGCCACATAGTGAGTGCATATAGTTCTATAAATATGCCTTTGTATTTTAAACTGTTCAAAGCTGACTGAACATAACCACAGCCGTGGCATTAATACGGAAGCAGAATGCTTATTAAATATAGTATGGCGGAATACAGAACGCTGAGTGAGAGAGAGGGAGTGAGAGAGATGGCGGGAAGGTAGCGAACATAACGTATGTGTATTACCTTGAAACACGCTATGTGTTTGGATGTACGGCCGAGATATTTCAGTTTTCCACCTAATCCTTAGAATAGGATACAGTTTTCCAGGTTTCAGAAAATGCCGGTAAGAACTGAATTTTCATAAAGTTGCGCTAATTTCATTGAAAGTTTAACTAAGATGTTGATGGGATAACGGGCGGAATGTATTGTTTGACGGACAAAATGGAAGATGGGAACCAATCGGCTTTATGTTTGACTCAGACTGCATCAATCAAAACTAAGGCAATGTTATGTAGTACTGGACTACCTACTAGACTATTGCAGTAAAATGTTACATCGTGTTATGTAGCCTAATTCATTAAATTGAGGGATTAATTTAATGAATTCTCACATTTATTTGTTGTTGTGTTCAGCATCAATCATAAAACGTATGATCGAGCATTTCTGTCACAGACAAGTACTCGAGTACCCGTGCCCATCCCTAAGGACCCTATTACCATATTTCTTGGAATTGGCTATCTTTATAACTTCGTCTTTTACATGCACATGCTGTTTCACAAGCACATTATTGAAATTAACACTTTTTTTTTTTCATCCCTTGAACTTGAACCAAGACTGCATCTTAATGTGGCGTTCACACTATAGGCCTAAACAGCTGTGCCTACCGCAGCAGCAAGCGGAAGGTTGAATCACTGATTTTGTGTGGCGGAGGTCCACGCACAATTGGGCGGAGGTTGCTAACCATTCCTATGGGCGATATGCGGAGAGCACTTTAAGGTTCTTTTTAATCTATGTAGCAGCGTGGTAAAAGAGGAAGGAAGAGGTAATGTTTCATCCATTAAGGGTGCGTGCCCGTTGGTGTAATGAAGATCTGCTGGAAATAAATATTATTTTCTCTATTTTGAGAACTTAACAGGATATCACCTATGTAGACTTTTCTGGAAACATGTCAACCAAGCAGCTCAGCTTTTAAAATATGTTGTTACCGTTTACCACGGTATGTTAAGAATGAATGACGTGATGGGTTTTTCAGGTTATCTGATCTGATTAGCTGAAGGTTTTTAAATTACCTGATAATGAATTGAACGACAGGGTATGTGCATGGTTTTCAGTTACTAGCCATTTGCTTAAGACAAAGCAAATTGTAGAGGCGGGGCTTGTAAAAATATATTGATTTACCAGGCTAGCAGCCCCTCCCCTGTTGTCAGGGGAGGGGACGCCAAGGTCTCTGTGACTCACCTGCTGTCTGGAAGCACCGGCTCTTCTATTGATATTGCTTGGGGATCACATTCTCTCAGGCAAGATACACAGCCTCAGGTGTTCGAGGGTAGGTCAGGGAGTGGTGCCTATGGGATTTACTGGGACTATGGCAACAGGCAATGTCTGGTCCAAGTTAGAAAAGACTGGCAAGGGGCAACAATAAAAATTTTGTTGTCAGAATGAATGATGGGTGTAAGCAGGGATAGTTGTCCTTACAGCACTCTTTGTCCTAGGAGGACAGGTACATGCCTTATGCAGCCCATGTACCCTAAGCAGTTTTCTCTCAGTTTACAGGCTACTTGCCCAACTGGCCTTGATGAACTCATTCCAATATAAGCTGTTGGTGGAAAAACAAAAAGATAATTCATGTTAATTGGCTGGTGTGGGTGGATTTGCACTAGGGGGTGTAAGAAAATACATTAGATTATCTAAAACACTATCAATGTTTTTTACAAATAAAATGTATATTTTTTTAACTCAATTTATTTGTATAAAAGGCCCATGTACAAAATAAATTAACCTCAAAAGAGAGGAAAGATGCTTGTTACCAGATTTTTTGAAGTCGCTGAGAAAGTTTACTGTACATAAGTGTTTATATAATTTTTTGCAGTGGCGCCACACATTAGCATTGCTATGACAGTTTTCCACAAATTAGAAATCGCAATATATTATTTATATTGCGATTATATTTATATTATTTATAAACCCTAGTCTGAAGGGAATCATTCAAGATGTACTGTATGCAATAAGAGTGGATGAGAGCTGAATGTCTTTCTGATGATGAATGTGGGCTGGATGTTTCTGTGGTTTTTCTGAACATGACTGAATTCCCCTTTTAAATAACTTGTTTTTGTTGAGCTGAGGCACATCTTGGCACGCGTGACCTTGCGAGTGCAGGTTGCGCTAGGCGACGCATTAGATTGCCTATGCGGTCTGTATTCTAATCATTAACTTTCTGCATCTCCTTCATTCCTAGCACCCTGCCCTCGTCCCCATTATGTGTCTCAGGCACCAATAGGAGCTCGTCCACCACCACGCTGCATATGGCTGCCGCCCCACACACACACACACACACACACGGGTACCCCCACCTCCTCTAAACAAATGAGGAAATAACAAAGCTAATGGAAGCAGCTATAGCACTATGGCTGCAGTGAGACAGAGGCCACTAATGTTTACTAGACTCATCTCCCCCCCAATGACCTCTTCCCAGGGCTGCCTGATTCTAATGGACGCCGAGGAAGAGAGAAAGACGGCCTTGGATTTGATTAGCCTCAAGCTGCAGCCTCTAATTGCCCCCTCCGCCATATTGAAATGATTTATTCATCACGCAGCGCCAAACAGCCCCCGTGTAACAAGCTGCCAAGCGAGAGGATGCCCTGTCTCTCCTCCGGTCTCCGGCATTGTCCTCTCTGCTACAGGAGGGGATATTGGGCGTGATGTTTTCACTGCTTGCAGGATGCACGCTGATGTTTACAGCCCCAGCGACGGCAGACATTACAGCTGTGTGTGTGTGTGTTTGGGTCAGTCAACATGCTGGCTCTGGTGCTGGCTGTGTTTAGTCGCTGCGTATGCAGTGGCTTTTAAGTGGCTCGTATAATGAATGGGAATGAATATGGTTGCTCATTGAGCTGTATGGTGCATGTATGGCTGCTGATGTGTGTGTGTTTTCTGTATTGTATTTGTATTGGTGATAGATGCTTCATAAAACCTCAACCTTATACATTCTGCTTTAGTAGAACACTTGAGCTCTCTGATCTCTAAGCTACGCAAGTTTGTGAAAAGCTTTTGGTATGAAAATGTTGGGGAAACATTTTAATCACCTCTTGCTTCTTCTCGACATCACTGTACAGTGTATATCTGGTCTCCTTTTATCTGTGATCTGAGAACATATTTTCACACTACCATGGCAAAAGGCCCTGTCAGTTCTGGGCAGAGGGAGGCTCTTGTTTAGTAAAAAATTCACTTAAGCAAGGTTTTTGCAGAGAAATCTTGACGGTTAGTTAGTCTATACCACAATTTTAACATGGTTTTATGAAATGTAAAACATAGTGTGAGTTTGTCTTTAAATGTCCTATATATTTTAAACATTCTCCTAATATAGCAGAAAACAACTCTTTTATGTAAAATATAGCACAGTATATACAATCGCCACATGCTTGTGCATGTTAGTTTATGTGTGTGGCCCACTTAAGCATTCATACATTTTCTTTTTTGAAGATCCTGGTGATTAGTGTAATATCTATTGACATATGATCATATATACTGTGTGTGTGTGTATATATATATCACACACACACACACACACACACACACACACACACACACTTTATACTTTAATGCTAGTTTAATGGAGGGGTGGACACATTATAGGTAAACATGTTGTCAGTCTCTGGCATCTGCCCAGGCAATGCCAGAGACTGACAGCTACATAAACTAATTTGGACATAGTATCATATAACTAGCTGCCTATGCCTTGTAAACACGCAGAATGGGCGAGTCAGATTTATGGTAAACTGTGTTTTTTAAAGTGATCTTAAATAAAACTGAGTCTAGATTTCTATGGATGGCCCTTGCTCTAAAATGTGTTTAATGTAAAGGTTGAAGGTTCATTAAAACAGTCCAGTCGTAATGAGATATTTTACCAAAATGGTTCGTCCCTAGCAAGCGTTTTAAATTTCTCTTTGCTAGAATGTGTAAAAGCCCCTCCCCCATAAACCCATAGGTCAACACTTATATCATAAGACAAGCGGACAGCCCATGGAGGATCAGTTTAACACCTAACCAAATCGGCTTTCACCACAGCTATATTAATATGTAATTGGCCTTCAACTAGGAGCAGGATAAATATAGGACACTGGCGGTGTCAGGGCTATGGAGGTGACCCTGTTACTATTCAAGGGGAAGCAAGAATCTGCATGTCTATCCAGTGGACTTGCTCAAAGCTGAAATGGGAAGCACGGACCGCCTCATTATGATTTGCTGCTGTGTTTCTCTGTCCTCATTGTTTCTCTGCAGATTAGAGCTCTAGGCCAGATTAATGTTGTGGCCTTGTCTTAATCCCCCGCATCCGGATTGGTCTACACCTTGACAAGGTAGCCTAATTTGGTTTGAACAGATTGCACCTGTGTGCAGCCAGAAGCGCTGTAATGCGACTCTGTAATTCACGGTGTTACTGTATTAAGCACTATTAACCTATAACCTTAAAAGCTCTGTGTTTTGATTGTCTACGAGGGCCTTGCTAGAGTAAGGAATGTGTTCTGGTGTGTTCTCCCGCTGTAGGCTGTTTACTTTAACAAATGCTGGTTTGTTTGTTTATATCAATTCAATCTCATTAGGGAATTATTTAATTACCATGGTAATGAAAAAATTTAACCATGTGAACCGTCCTGTAAATAAGAATGTTATTGAGAAGGTGCAATGGGATACAGCTGTGCGTGCTGGGGGAGATACAGGCTTGTTTTTAGTAATCTTTTATGAAATTAACCTGTAAAGATGTTTGGGATGGGGGGGGGCTGTTGTCGGGTCATGGCCTTTTTTAAGAGCTCAGACTATTTTTGCTTTAGAATTGAATAATAATAATGCAGCATGTTGCATCTAGGTTCAATTTGACATCTGGCTAAATGAGTGTTGTTGTTACTCACCTCACCTGTATTTCTCCAGACACCGTTGGTGGCGAACCCTGAAACAGACTTGATTATTAAGCAAGCGTGTTTCATAGCCACTCTAGTATTAGTGAAATACCACGATAATTGTACAGAATTGCATTTCCAGTGTCATAGGCCTTCCTGTTTCATGGTCCTTTCTGGCTCCAGGCGGCTACATTACTTCCTTTGTTTAAATCCTTTGTTTTCACACCGCATAGCATCGCTTTGGTGTCTCTCCTGAAGGCAACATGTACTATTGGGGCGTGTGTGTTGACATCTGAAGCTTTTTCCACTGAGCTCACAACAGATTCGGAAATAAAAGCGAATGTAAAGGAACTGATTTGTATGGCAAATGAATGGTTTTGAGACTACGTTTGACACGGACCATGAAATGTCCACATAATGTGTGCCATTTATTTGTGTGTGATTAGTGTCAGATATTTTTCTTTTCTTTTACACATGCTGGTTTTATTTGGCTTGGGCCCCCGGGAGCTGAGGGGTCTAAATTGATTGTGAACGAGACATTTTGGCTGCCAAATGAATCTGGTTAATTGAGTGTGTAAGGGGGCTGCCACAAGCAAATGACTAAGAGCAGCAGCTGCCTGCCGAATCTACCTAGTGCGTTGTTGATTACGTCACTCTGCTATCGATTCGGTTCCTCCTTCTCACCGCAGTTCCGCTATTGGGGAAATGGATTATGTCCCCGGTTGTAGCGGTGATCATTATTACTCCGTGTGTGTGTGTGTGGACGTTTGACACTGTTGTAAAATGATTACCCTCCTAGTGCTGAGTGGAGAAGGGCCCCTTTGGGTTTTGAGCCCAGCTTTCTGCCTCTGGGACATTTAATTGACAAACACACAGGCCATGGAGGACGGCGAGGCTTCTGCCACGCTCTCCTCTCCCAAACCAACCTTCCCTGCATGTTGCTGCTCAGACTGTTGGCTGTTGGGGTGAGTGCATGCTGAGGTAGCAGCTTCAGCATCACAGGATGTGAAAAGCACCTGCAGGGCTCCCGACTGTGTGCGGTGACAAACGCATAATTGAAATTCCCCCTAGTTGAGTACACACTTGCATGACAGCCGTTACAAACTATGTCCGGAGGCTTCTCCCACACTAATAGACGGGCTCAGTGGGAGCCCTTTCCTCGTCAACGCTCCTCCTCAGATATTCATCAAGTCACCAGCAATGTTTTTACTACCCAAGATCCTCTGGGCTTCCTGTTTGCCAGTAAGGACGTCGGAGCGCTCAGTGTTTCCCTAATACCCATTGTTGTTGTTGTTGTTGTGTTTCTGTTTTCTGGCGAATCTGGATCTTTATCTTAACACCCGGCCGGCGCCTCATCTCATCAGTTCCCCTCCTGGTGCTTTGTTTCTGTCAGTCCCTCCCACCCTGCACGCTCCCGCTCAATAAGTGAACAAACCCACTTTCACTCGACTCCGTTCCGCTGATTCGCCCTGCTTGTCAGGTTGGATATTGAGCAACATCAGCGCCTCCGTCAACAATAGCAGCCCCCCCGGAAAACGGATTAATGGTTAGGAGGAGGGGGGGGCATTCTTTTTATACACGGGGAGGATTGGCTTCCCAAAATGCCATCCAGCTCTTCCTCATTGTGTGGCACAGCATCGCCGCACACATCTGTGCCCCTGCCAAGACACCGTATCTCCCCCGTGGCAGCCACAATACACACCGGGGGCCGTATCCTCCCTGTTCTCCATTGTTGAAAGTGACTCTGTAACCACACTGTGCTGTTACTTCAGGTGAGTCCCACAGACACGGGCTCCCTTGTGCCATGCCCTCCATTAAGCATGGGGAGGGAGGAGGAGGAGGAGGAACAAAGTTCCGCTATCCTGCAGAATGCACACACTGCCACAACTCACACGGGCATGCGTTTTCATCACTCCCTCCCTGTGTGTGTGTGTGTGCGCGCGCGTCTTTTGTCTACGTGTCGGCGTTTATATTCTGCCCACACGGTTTTACATCTGTGTGTGCGTGTGTGATAGAGCAGTTGAAAGGCACAGGCCACGCCCAGATAAACGATAAAAGACCCCCTTCCCCCCCCCCCACACACACAGACATGGTAGCACACTGCAATCTGCCACACGACAGGTGTCTCAAGCCTATTGATGCACACCTACACACACCTGTATACACACACACACACACTATATGCAATTTACTTTGAGACAGCGTTGGACACGGATATTACATGTATATTCTTCCACACGTGCTGAAATACACACAGCCCACACACTAAGCCGCACAACGCATAATGATATGCAAATGAACACTTGGGGGAATTGAGGAGCCCAAGCTAAGGGGAGAGCATGTTTAGGGGGTGGTGTGTGTGTGTGTGTGTCATTCCCAGCCAGTAAATCCGACAGACAAACCGATTTCACGGCAGGAAGCAACACTGCGTGTCAGGCATGTCAGCGCCAAGCTGACATTTTGCCCTGGCCTAGCGTGCTAGCTAGCTAGCTAGCACTGTTGTGCACCTGGTTTGCTTCACGCTGTAGAGTGGCTTGGCCTGATGTAGCGCAGCCTGGTCCAGGCTTGTTTGTTTATCTGGTGGCTCTGAGGGATGTAGCTCAGGGGTGGGTAACCCATTTGAGCCTTGGCAGTCGATGTGTTGGGTCTGTAAAGAACCTGTCAGCTTCTTACTCTCAACAATGTATATCTCCAGGCTAGCTGTGTGTGTGTGTGTGTGCGCGCGTCAATGGGATTTCCCCTTCTAATGATTTAGTTGTTATGATTTAGGGAGTAGAGATTACATGCTACAATATCGCGTGTGTTACACGGATGGAAGTCCTGTGTTTCCAGGAGTGCAAATTGCGCTAACTGTTCTGGTCTATTTGCGAGTTCCAGCTGTTAAAGTTCAGGCATATCTTTTGGTACGCATAAGCATGGCCGTAGCACACATTAAGTTCCTAAATTAGTTTAGTTTTCTTTAGGTGTAAACATAGTCCTAGACACCAGACAGTGTGTTCTCTGTTCTGGTCTGATGGGGTCCACAGAGAGAGACGAAGATGTTTCCTCCGCTCCCGAGGCCTGAGCTGTTTACAGGCTGCCGATGGCGCCGCCTGTCCCCTCGCTTGGCTCTCCTTATTCATCCATCTCATGTTTGCGTGGCAGGGGGGTGAGCCGAGGAAAATCGCACAAGGTCTGGTGACGTGGTGCGTTTTGGTTTGTGTGGTGCCTGGGAAGTGAATGGGTACTGTGTGAAGGTGTGTATATTCTTTCTGTGCTTGTTTTCTGTGCTTGTGTATTAAATTACTGTTTCTGTTCAATGTATCTTATATTATAATATTTTGAAGACTGTGTGCGTGTGTGTGTGTGTGTGTGTGTGTGTGTGTTTTGAACTTGATTTATGCATCTCGTGTGTTGAAATGAGGCTTTATGATCGATGTACAAGCTCAGCAGAAGCTGCTCCAGTTGAACACTGTGAATATATCGGCCATATTATTGTGAAATGGGAGTGATTCCCCGTGTTGTGTACACCACACACTTGTGACCACCCCATACAGGCATTAAGCTCTGCCTGCTTCAGCATGCTGCATGGCTGGCTGCGATGACAAGGAGGGGGGACTGGGAAAGAGCAAGACAGACTCCTGCTCAAACCACCTCCCTCCATTTTATAACTCCTGAAGAAAGATCTGTCTGACAAGAGCCCTGTAATTAAAGTCAAGGAAAAAAGTTCCCAATTTCCCTCCAGAGATTTTTTTTCCCTCTACTCTACTTTTTTTTTGTTTTTGGGTTGAGGGAAGAAAAGACTTCAATCTTCTCATTGCACTCTATCCCTCCGTCCTAAAGATGACTACGACGACAGCGTAAAGCGCAATAGCTATAACCATAGCTGGGTGAACCATGTCTAATTTATAAGGAAGCAAAATGGGATTGAACATGTTATACAGCGGGGTATGTTCTCAGGGGATGGTTTGAAATGGAACCCCCACTGTTAACGTTTGAAAATGTCATTTAGAAGCTGCCACATGTTTGATTCCCCTTTCCATGGCCATGATCCACAATGGTTGAAAGCAATAATACTGTCCGGTTGAACACATACCGCTACATGTTATAGACTGACATTGATATGTGTTGATTGATCTGAAATTATGACCCGGCTGCCTTTACATTTAGATTTGATGGCTAATCAATGGCTCCATCAATAACACACGTGCACATCGACCCTGTAGCTTACAGGGGGTTATTCTCAGGAATAAATCTGTGATATAGTTTTAATATCTGAAATGCTGTTCACTTGTTCTATCCATTGAAGCATTTCTGTTGCTCTAGATTAGATCTTCTATTCCAGAAAATATTTTAAGAATTGAAGTGCACATGTGCTGCTAGGCTGTAAATTATACAGTAAGATCCTGTGTTTGTCGCACACTGTAGAATTGTCTGAGGTGTAAATCTAAGCAGGAATCTTAAGGTCTAGTAAAGCTAATATTATAACAATAGGTCAATGTACTCTTTTCACTTTCCTTGGTCATGGCACAATGCTGCTTAATGTCACATGCTTTCTGGCCACTGTGGCCGTGAGAGAGAATGCTCTTGCTGCAGGTTGTCCAGTCAACACATCTGTACGACTTCCCTCTGTGGAGGCTGAAGGTTTTTATCTCTTATCTCTGGTGTTATATGACAGTCAGGGATGACGTCGCATTATTACGCTCAAAGTGCACAAAACAATTTTTATGCAAAACATGCAAAAAAACATATCTATTGTAATTACGGTCGTGTGTCTGTAAAAACGGCCACACTTCTCACTGAATTGCCACCGTCAACTATTCTCTTCAATAGAAACATGCTCGTATCCAGAGAGTGGAGGTAGCTCTTTGTGACTAGGCAGTGGGGCTCTGTACAGTGTAATATATTCTTTGCTCTAGGAGGTGTTTCTGCATCACAGTAGTACCTTTAGGGGACCGTTGGACCAATGCGACCACTCTCCTAACACATGAGGCGCAGAAAGCATTCTCTCTGCAGCCTGCACGTTCTACACTCACTGAACACATCCCCTTCTTCTGCATTCATGGGATTCCCCATCCTTTTAAACACTAAAGCCCAAAGCTCAGTTCAGGCTGAAGGGTGATCCCAAACTCTCTTTCACGGCGGGGAAACGGTTAAAACTCCATTTAGAGTGGATCTGGCCCGTCTCTGTGTAGCCGGTCGGCTAAGGCAGCACCGGCCCAGTGAATGAGAGGTTGGCTGGCTTCCAGGAGTGCCTCACGACCGCAGACAATACCCACCTGTGTTAGGCAGAGGTGGGGGGATGGGCCGCGTGTGCGCGCGCGTTCAGCAGAGCTAGTTATATTGTCCTCAGACAGGCAGCCTGTGGCTCCGCCCCCTGTCCTGTAGTGGCCCACATGTCTGTCAACAGGCTCCTGGTTTGGATCAGTGTTTTTGCAACGAAATGGCAGCCTGTTGGTGGAGGGGGGACGACACCGAGGGCTTGCTAATCAGCGCCCGGCGTCTAATGCTAGTTTGTGTGCATGCCCCCCGAACACACACACACACACACACACACACACACACACACACACACACACACACACACACATACACACACACATACACACAGACCCTCATTGGATCTCCCTCCAGCCCCTGTGTAAACGTGCCTGGGGCAAGAGGGCTTGGGGGGCGGTGGCGGCTTCCCAAGGGGTCCTCACTCTCCGGTTACTGCAAAGAGGCTGCCACTGCAAGAGGGTTGTCATGGCAACTCTTGCTATGTGATTCCTGCAACAATACCAGAATCCCCCTCTTTGCCTGGGCTGCACGCACACGCGCATGCGCACAGGCACACACACACAGCTAGACTGGGTGATTGGGGCTCTCAGCAGAATACTTACAATGGTTGATTGACAGGAATCCGGAGATGCCCAAGAACTTTATATTCTTCTTTTGTTCTCCATTTGAAATGGAACATTTAAAAAAGTTAAAGGTATAATACTGTTTAACCAAATATTAGCCGTCGCTGTAATCCTATTTCTTTAATATTATATCTAGTGAATTTTATCTTCACAGCTAAAAAAACTTTTGCGTCAAGAGAAAAAACACTAACATCTGCGCTTGCCAGGGCTGAGTGATGAGTTTTTCTTTTCCAGGACATTGAAGTGTAAACTTATTTTTACAGGCTCTATAGACTATACAAAGGCTATCAAGACTGCAACCAAACTGGCTTAACATTAAAAGACACACCTTTGATTCCAACCTCAACATGTTAAAACACATTTTACACAGCTGTGTCAAATAATTGTGTGAAAATTGTCCTTTTATAGAGAAGCAAGCATGGAATTACAGATAAGTAACATACTGCCCATGAAATGCTTTTGAGAGTGGCTGGCTTTGCAAATCTGTTGTTTGATATTATTTGATGTACATATATATACTATTTTATGATGCTAATGCTATGATCAGTTAGGCAACACATAACCGCAAGCGCTAACACTCACCAACCAAACCACAGGACATCTAACCTACTCTGGGAAACACTTTTTGCTTTTAGGGGCAGAAAGAATCAGAGGCTCTGTCTCCAGTGCTGTTATCCCTAACGGCCAGTAATTGTACAAATAGTATAAAACCTTCATTGACGGAGAGTGCTGCCAGGAAAAAGTGGATCTAGACAAGGAGGCTATGTTTTTAAGAAGTCTGTGTGCCTGCTTAAATGTTTGTGAGAAGAGGCCTTGCTACTACGGTAGCTGTAAGAGACAGCATGTCTGCGCTTGAGTGGACTCATGTCTCCATTTTAAAACGGGTGGCAAATAAGAGGAAAGAAAAATGTTTGAAAGTGCATTGTGAATACTCACTGACATCTTAGAGGGTGCGTACTGTGCATCTGTATGTATTCGTGTGTCTTTTTTTGTTTAACACCCGTAGCCCAGGAGTGTTTTCGCCAGACATAAGCCATCGTCCTCTTATCATTATTCACAATGCCTTTTGGCTGAGTCAGCGTTTCATACTTGAAGGTTTTGCTGTTTGTGGGCATAGCTCGCTGATAGAGCGTGCGGTCCCTGGCAGGTGCCTTCATTCAGCGACATGATGTTCAGCAGCCATTGTTTCAGGCTGGTAAAACTGGTTCTACGCCCCTGTGGGCTGACGCAACATAATTCCAGGCGATCATTTACAGTAGATTACAAAATTAGATAAACATGTTTGTGGAAATGAATAATTGAATCCCCAACGCAGAAGATGCCATAGGTTTATAGAGTGCAGCCTTGCAGGGTATTTCAGACCCCCCCCCCCGCCACAGGTAGTATGGTCCCATCCTTCCTTTCCATCTCCCTTTGCTATTTTATTACTGCCTGTAAACATGTAAACAGATACATTGTGAGAGTGTATTGACTTGTATGTGATGCATCCCGATCAGCATCGACCGTGACAGTAGGAGCTTCGTGTGAGTTTAATTTTAACCCACTATATTGATGGTTGTTTGTGTCTTTATACTGTTGAGTCAGGTTGAAGCCAAGACATATTGCGTGTATCTCTGCTTCAGTCTGATGGCCCTTGCTGGGTCCACTTAATATGATTAGTAGGGATTACAGCATTGTCTGCACATCAAAAGAGCCAAGACCAATTATCACCCCATCCCCCATTTTCTTCAGACCAGGGAATAGACTGGAGCCAGCAGAGCCTCTCATTGACACTGACCAGATGCTGTGTAGCAATGGATAGATTCATCATACATTCAGGCCATTCACGTACGATATTACATTTCTGGGGCTCCAGCCCTGAAATAGATTTAACGTCAGAGCTAATTATCACTGTCTCACAGGCATGTGCAAACAGGTTCAACTGACGAAAAGCCCATGACACTCTTTAAAGGGGAATCCACACTACCAGCGGCAGCCACCGCTTGACATCATGGAATCCTATTCATGTGTGTTGGTGCTGCAGTGGCAAGCCCAAAAATGCTTGCCGCGGACTTTAGCTGACTTTACCTGTTAAAGTTTGTTTGTGTGGGTCATAGTGTGGCAACAGTAGTAGGGAAGAGCTTTCCATTTTCCATTACCATAACTCCCACTTCTGTTTTAGTGGTGCTTTCCATGAGCTTATTATGCAGCCTTAGTTCATGACAGGAAACCAAATAGACAGGGATAAAAGTACTCCCCTTGCACCCCCGCCCCTCAGCCCACCAATCCGTCACTGAATGACTCTGTCATAGTTTGACTTTACTTTAAAGCTCCAGAACATGAGCGTTTCAACAAAGATGCCCTTTGAATCCTCTCCACCCTCTCCACCCATCAAAAGACAGAGCTAGAGTCGACCCAGAGTCCTGTCAGGAGTCAAATGAAGCCATAACAATCTCTGTAACCCCCGACATTGATTCGTTTCTTTATGCACGCTGCCTGTCTGCTTGCCTTCCTTACAAGGAACCAGTGTTTTTATTAACATGCAAAGAATGATTTTATCTTGGGTAGTTGGTAAAGTCCAGATGAATGCACTTTGGGTTTCTTTGTCGTAATGGCGTAAGCAGTTTCACAGCAGCCATAAAATGCTGATGTGTTTTCGCTGAAGTTTCTAATTCTGGCAAGGACTGATCTGTGTCCTTGCTCTGGTAAACATATTCCATAGGCTTCTTTTCAGTAATAATCCTGTTTGAGATGAAAATGGATCTCAAGCCTTCGTCTTAGTCGGCACTCTGCGCTTGGCCTCTGTGAGGTTCGAGGGCTCATTTGACAAGCACTACCCAGATGTTTCTGCAGACATAAGAGGCCTACTGTAGGCCTACTATACGCATGCTAATAATTGGCAATTGCAAACACTGAGCCACTTATTTCTTTTGGGTTGGGTCAAAGGCCCAACTGTTTTCGAACCAGTGGTGGACTGTTGCTGTTGTTCGCTGCCGGTAGAGATAATTGGGCACTGTTCTCTGACTAATTCTACAGTGCAGAGCACTTGTCATGATCATTCCAGCACAGCTGGTCTCGTTGAGCACCACATGAATATTTTCAGCCGTGTTTGGTTTTAATTGGTGAACCTTTTTGCAAGCCACGTTTGCATACTGTATGACTCTGTGTCCATTTAAATGTGCTTTTGGGATGTACAAGTAACTCCATGACAACCATGCTGGCTGACTGCATAGCTGATCAGTGTGGCCCATGAAGCACGTGAGCAGTCAGAGCCACAATCCCAGTAAGCGTGTGTGTCGTGTTACACATATCTTCAGCTCCATGTCTCCTGACTAACCTGTAGTCTAGAAAGGCAGTATAAATAATTTAACCAAACACTCGTATGTGATGGAGGGGGACAACCGACTAAACCAATAAGCACTTTGCTTGAGAGGCCATTAAATATGAACACAATTTGTGGCTGCTAATAGTATTTTGGTTTTCAGAAGGCATTGCATGGCTTCCAGTGGCAGACGGAAGGATTTTGTCATTTTATATGTAATTGAGTATTTGCATCTAACAATGTTTTGTGTCCTTGTTTGACTACAACACATGTGCGTTAATGTTTTGAGCAGTTTGGGTGCAGAGGATTTGTGTGTTGTTTCATGCACCCTGTGTGTGTGTGTGACGGGATATAGGTTTGTGTTGAGGATTAGTTGGGTTCTAGGCAGATTGCCCTTCTGGTTGCAGCTCTCAGCTAAAGGTTGGTGGGGAGGTCGGGGGTGGGGGGGCTTTGTGGGATGCAGGGAACTCCCAGGTGAATAGACTGAAAACAAATCATTATCACTCATCAGCTAGTGCCACTCAAGACACACACACGCACACGTGCACACACACACACACACACACATGTACATGTACACGTACACGCAGACGCACACAGGTACACACACACCAAGAGTACAGAAGAAATAATTCAGAAACAGTTGCTGAGTTATTCCCCTGTTGTTTGGAGTTAAGTATTCTGCAAAAACAAGCTCTGGGTAGATATGATCTGTATCCAGAGCTGAAAACACACAATCTATAATTTTAAAACACATTTTTTTCTGATACCAACTGATACAGCTGGTATTTTCCATACAGAGCAGACGTTCAACTTCAACATGACAGAAAAGTCTTGCCTCAGCAAACACAGAAGCCCACACTATAGCAGAGCACTGCAGTGAATTATTCATGAACCCCGCCCCCTACCACGCAAGCCATGTGTAGCATATTAATTACATTATCTGCTCATCTTTTATTGATACCCTGTCTGGATACATGCCTTATTGCTGAGATTGATAAGAGCGTCTAATATGAAGGGTGGTAAGGAGACTTGCCTTCTGTCGATGAGCCAATAGTGACGAAACCAAGACCAAGCCAGTTTGTCTCAAGTGTATCTGGCGTGGCGGGGGGTTTAGGGTGAAAACAGCTCTGTCTAGTAGCAGGAGTGGGATTAGTCTGCTCCACTGTAAACACGCTCACGTGCACACGCGGGTCACATCCATGCCACTGTTTACACACCTTGGCCAGCAGATAAGAGGGAATTCAAGTTGGGGGGGGG
>JAODTR010052191.1:29491-40908 GCA_025399935.1 Amblyopsis rosae
CAGTGGGGGTCTGGCTGCGTTCTCCCCCCCCCCCCTTTGCTCTGATCGGATCTGCCACAGGGACTGGTCTGTCAAGTGCACTGCGTGTCCACTTCCTGTGTTTTTGTTGCGTTAGAGGAGCCTGCCAGATAGATGGTCGGGTGGGGTGGGAGAGTGGAGTAAATCTCTCACCCTCGCATAGTACTACAGGCAGACGTGTACACACATGCACAAAGAGGCCAAGGTACACACACTTGTCGTGCAGTGTACAGGAAGCCAGCGTCGTTTATCTATAGCGCAGGCAAATTGAACGGTCATGGCGATAAGGTCGGGGGCCCTGATTTGCCACTGTCAGATTAATTCCGGTGTGGTCTAATTATTGGGCCACAATGACAGTACTGAGGTTCGGCAGACAATGCCTCCATTTATTTACCGCGACTTTACTGCGCGCAGTCTCTTGCAAAATGTCCTCAGATTGTAAAGATAGATCACTAGTCAGTCTTGCTGAGCACAGGACAAGCAAAGCAAATGTTGACTTACTGTACCCGTACAGTAACACACAGCCACATTTCTATATGAATATATCATTTTTAGAAATGACAAAATAAAACAAACAACCTCTTTAAAATCAGTCTGTCTTACAGAGTCCCTCTTACAAAGTGATGCGAAGCTGTTACATTCCCCATAATGTTTTAGTCCAGGTACTTTGCTTCCTGCTAATGTCACAAACCTAATTGGACACGGTCCCATAATAACGGCTGTGATGTATCTGTTCTCTGCTTCCGCGGCAGCTGGGACGTCAATGCTATTTCCACGTAGTTCTTATCTTACCAGAGGCCGATAACAGATTGGTGCAATTTTCCCTGTAAACAAAAGGACACTGTTGTCTTCCGCAATGCATGCGCGCACACTTGTGCACGCCCAATGACTGACATTCACTGTTATTAGTCTTGTTTTTTCCTCTTCCTAAACCTTCCCTCCCCCACCCTCCCCTCCGGCCATCAAAATCCCATTACTGTGCGTGTTGCCCCATCCCCGCACCACCTCCTCACATGCAATATGATCCACATTAGCACCGACAATAGCCGGGGCAGCGCTGCTGTCTGGTGCGACGGCACAGAGAGCAGAGATAAGCACGCTAGGTTAATGAGTGCTCATCCCCCATCGGGCCGCAGGAGGGAGAAATACGAGCTTGTTCACGTTGCATTGTGGGCCGCATATCAGAACCATGGCGTGTATGTGTGTGTGTGTGTGGTAGCCCAGTCTGTGCGGCACTGCTGGACCAGGCGGGTGGCGTCTAGCCGTAGCACGCCTCTCGTTCCCACCGCCATCACGACATCCTTCCGCTTGTCCTTGCTCCGCACCTCGCTCCCTTGAGTTGACTGCAAAGAGCCGTCCGCAGGGGGAACAAAGGTGCCAACGAGGCGGTGCGACGGTGGAGCGGAGACGGGGCAGCTGCGTGAGACGAGATGCGCGAGAAGCCGTGCCCCAGCGGCGAACGGCAGCGCCCGTCCCAGCCCAGTAGAACGGCACGCAGAAAAGAGAAAGGAAGATCCTATCTGTGCAAATAACTCTGCGCTAATGATTGTGCTCTCTGCTCAGATTGTGGCTTATCGCCGTAGCCTAGCCTGACATTTATACTCACTCAACTGCTGCCACTCGGATACAGCCTGTTTGGCAAAGGGCACAGGATCAAGTCTCCCATTCATAGAGGCCCCTTGCAATAGATAGCACATTTATGCTACACCTGATCACTTCTCTAGTGGTCCGGTAGGTGGCTTTATTGAATTTAGATATTGTATGAATGTTTTATTGTATCCCTAGGCCCTCCTTTTGTAGTATTTCTGCTCTGCTAGGAAGTATGCAGTGGAATTTCAATGGCCGGTGGAGTCGACGCTGTCGATGCAAAATATACGCATGCTTATTCTACTTTATCTTTAGCTACTCTAGCGCTTTACATTTGGGTAAAAAAATATGTCTGCTTAGATTTAAGGTCTCTGTGGTCACTTAAGCTTTGTGAATTGGTGTAAGCCTGCAGGTAAGGTAAAGTGTTCACTACTACAGTAATAATACAAGTGCTTGTACAACCTCTTAAGGGCGCTTGTCAGACTAGCGTACACTACAGTAGCCAAGGAGCCTCCCCTAATGCCTCATTCAGCTATTTAATTGAGTAAACCTACAGTGTCCCTGGTGCCAACACTTAACCCCCTAACCATGCTTAACTCTGCTACTGAGCCATCTTAATATAGATATCTCTCCCTCCTGCTGTAAGCTGCCCCTGATATTTAGTCTAGAGTTGTGCTAGGTTCTTCTGGAAGGGTAGCATCCGGTTTCAACTAAATTAGTAATCAAGTCTCCCACCGCCCCAACCGCTGGCTGTAAGCCTTTGATCCATCTTGTGCTCCAATGTTAAATGGTTCCCTCCGAATCACTGTGAAGTGAACACATGGCACAGCAGTCTTTTATCAGCCGCTAGCCACTGTGAAGCCTGAAACGTCAGCCTCAGTCAGGGAGGAACAAATGCCAATGAAGAAGCATTAAAGAAAATACCCTTTTCCCTTCAAAATCCCGGCTTTTGCTTAAGAGACACTGTTTGCTGTGCTGACTAGGTTAAAGGCAAAAGTGGGTGGCATTGTTATGGAGAAAGTAACTCCTGTGGGATCCTTTTTCAATGAAAAAGCTACTGTGTAAAAGAGAGGGAGAAACCAGTTGACTCACATTGTCATTTACTTGTGTTTGTGACAGTAATTGCTTGATGTAATGCTTTCTGATGAAATGAGATGACCTTTATTCATCCCATGGGGAAATGGCCTGGTCACGGGAGACCGTTTTGGCTACGGCAAAGGATCTCTTGAGTCTGCATGTGAGACTAAATCGGGCTCATAATTCCTAATAATCGCTGTGAATGTTCATTAAGAATTTTGAATGGCAGGACTGTGACTCAGCTTTTTTCTTTTTCTTCTCACAATTACCACAGTATGCTGATATTCATCTTAACAATGGGGGGGGTTATGCTTCATTCAAGTTCTTTGAAATGTTTGTCATGTCTGGGATCCAGTAATTGGCAACATGCCTGTTATCAGAAGGCTTATTCACCCAAAGATGGCCACACTCGGTTGTTCAAAGGGACCAAGGGCCATAGTTGAGATGAGATGGATCAGACGAACCAACAATGAATATTAATCTGAAGGTTTACACACAACTGGCTTTACTGCTGCCACCATTTGACAGTAGCTGTAGCTCAACCCTACCTTTCCTTCCTGTCATATGAAGTGAGGAGAAATGTACAGAAATGCAAGCAGGGAAGAAGGATATTGGCTGAGACCCAGACTTGGAAATGTGAAGCTGATAAATTGCTGGGTGTTGACTTTGCAAAGCATACTGGATTATATTGATTTTCTTCCATGTGTTTGTGTGCGCGTGTGTGTGTTTGGTCATGAGAAAGCAGGGGCAAGAGAACGCAATATTGTGTTTCATTAAAAAATCCATAGGATATCTCATTACTGCAACATGGTTTTCTTTAGCATCAAGGGTGTGGTGTTGTGTGCATGTGTTTCTGGAGGCAACCAAGATAAATGTGCTTGCTTTTCTCAGATGACTATCTCATCAATTGTTGCTCAGGGAGAGAGGCGGAGCCCTGCTCAATCTGTGCTACATGTTGACCCCTTCCAGACTGAGCCTACTCACTCATGCTTGCTTCATGGCTGCATCAGATAGCCTGTCTCCCCGATGGCCAAGGAACCTGAAATTACTGAAATTAAAGCTTTAAAAGGAACATGATTTGTGCCTTCCCCCAACTTTAAAGATGATTATTGTTATCCGTTCATACAAAGGTGGAGTATGCGATTGTAAGATAATAACCGTTTTTGTAGGGCTGGACGATTAACTGAAAAGTAATCAAAGCCGACATTCAGAACCTCTAACCGATGTCATTTTCCCAGGTAGTATTTGTATTTTTTATCCTGTTCAACGCGTATTTTACAGATAGACTTCTTTGTTGGGACCCAGACACGGGACAGCCATCTTGAAATCGTGACATCCCAAGCACAGCAATAATCCATAGACTGCAATAAACGAGTAATAACTACTGAAAAAAACCACTGCTGTCTTACTATCAATGGTAACCACGACAGACAAATCGAATCTAAACTTTACTGGCTCGTAACACTGCAGCTCCGCTAACGTCACATTAAGCATTTATCAGGGCAGAACAGACTACTATATGCGTGACAGACAACTTACTATAAAACAAGGTGGGTTTACTGTTAATCTGTCTACCCGTTGTAGCTCTTCTGCAGCTATCCAGATAGCTTCCTTCTTCCTTCCATCTTTGAAGCAAATATATAACTTTATTACCGGCGCCGCCCCCCTTCTTGGTATATTGTGCAACAAGCCAAATCTTTCAACGAGACACTCCTAAGGAAATATAATTTGTGGAACAATGGTTCTGAAATATCACATACCTAAATGCCTACAATTTGTAGGTGCAATGAGGGAGAAATACGCACCGATTCCAAATGCATGACATGACTCACTGACACAGTGCTACCGGGTAATAAATAACACAGCAGGTAAGTACATTATTAACTGCTAGCAAAACTATATTATCCTGCTTTTACAAGTAATATTTACAAAGTAAAAAGGCTAAATAATCGGTAATGAATCGTAATCGTGGTGCAATGTTCAAGTAATCATGTCTTTGATTTTAGGTAATATCGTGCATGCCAGCGTTTTTGTCAAATTTAATGAAAATGTACTCACGGTTCACTACATGCTTATTCTGTGTGCGCGCTGAATAAATGTTATGTTCCTACACAGCCCTGGCTCTGTAAATGGGAACACAAAGTGGTGTGGACCGCACCACACAACACTAGCCTTGGCATTCAAGGAGATGTTTTTTTGTGTATGTTTTGATATGTTATAAATAAAATCTTTAATCTTTAATTCGACTACCAACACATTGTCTTTCTGTAAGATAGTGAACTTACCCTAGACATTTTCTTTCCCAATCTCACATTAAGTGGGACCCTGGTATCTTTACCCTGGTATGTTTTAGTAGTGTTCACTCGCTGTCTTTTCATCTTTGTGGACCACTTCCTCTAGCATGGACCTTTCTGGGCACACAGAAACATGCAGAATAAGAGCCTTAAGTTTCTTATTGACAACATCCAAATCAGGTGACAGATGCTATACAGATCTTCTTAACATGAATGCATCTTCACTTTATGTATTGGCACCAAACACATGCTGAACACATCTGTATACATCAATTTGTTCCTTATTTCATGGCTGTGTAATTTAGTCAGTGGCCTGCCTGCTGCCATGTTTGTCTAGAGACGTATATCTGTCTGCATACAGCCATATACACGCTCCCATACAGAAATGCATTATCCAGCCATGTTTTCCCTCCTGTGCGAGACCATATCACTACATTTCAGTGGCCCTTGTTTGCTTGGTCCATGTGGGCACCTCTCTGTAGCTAGAGGGCAGTTCCTCTCCCCTACATTAATAGGATTGTTCTCTGGACCATCTTACATGTCTCCTGAAACAGCACACAATGCCTTTCCTAAAATATATGGCGTGCCTCTCTTTATCTTTATTTTTTCCTCCCATTCCGCTAGAGTAGCGCGAGTAAAGATTTCCCTGTTTAGCCAGGTATCCTTATGAGATGAAAACACCAAAACAGATTTTCACATTGGACCAACATTGCCAGATTTGTGGCTGATAAACAGATGAAAATTGCATATTGTGTGTGTGTTTCTATTTTTTGGAAGGGGAAGGGGGGGCTTGCTTATAAATTACCTTTGTGCTGCTTGCCACCAGTGACACCAGTTAAGTCCAGAACAGAGCACAGCCTGCATGTGAGTTAAACGTTGTTAAACTTATGTTTCTTGCACTTAACACTTCAGCTAATCCTATTTAACAGTGTGCATCGTTAAAATAGGATCTATTTCTGCATATGATTAAAATTAGTTGAATTGCTTTTTATGGTATAAGTCTGACGTTGTTGCGGTGACTGTTGGCGACCCTGTCATGTTTTCTGTGGGGCTACAGAGGTTTGCCATGGCAGCAAAGCGGGCTGTATGACAGAGAACTTTGAGCGAAAATTGGATCCGTGCCTACTTTCATCTGCCAGTTGAGCGAGTGCCAGAGCTGGCTCGGGCATACCAATCATTTTGTCCATTCCTTCATGACTTGGCTTCAAGACTCTCATTTCATCGACGCCTATAGAAAAACATTGCATCTCCCAAGTCTGCATGTCGTGCCAATCGAAAACGCGTAGTGAGGGGATGTCTGGCATCGTTCCGGCCCTAAATCTCAAAAAGGATTCCTGATTGGACATGATTATAGCTCATGAAAGGTTTTGTTGTTGATAGGAAAACAATTGCCAACCAAGAACAAAAGCACTCTTCTTGTGTTTGCTGCTGTGACCCTTGACAAAGAGTAAATATCCGCCCTTCAGGACTGTGTCTGTTGTCTCTGTGCTGGGCTGTGTGGACAGTGGTCGTCGCGTGTGATCTTGTTTAAAGGGAAAGTTAATATGTTCTCCTGGTGGGGGTCACGGACACGTAGTGTTGACATCGCTCTCGTCTGTATAGTCTGCTCTCTCTCCTCGCCTGTTTATTGCTCAATCTAAAACATCTGTATTTAATTATGTATTTATTTAATTGTATATAAAAACTGAACATGTATATATTTTAAAACTGATAATAGAACATAGCAGTAATACACTGTATCCGACATCTATTCATATGCTTGGTCTCTTCGTATCCAACATTTCATTTTGAGTGGATGTGTGTGTCACAAAAGTGCTTTGTGTCTGATATGCAAAAGTCACCACTGCACGTTATGACACAATCCCTGTTCTCTTGTGGGTTTTTATAGACAAAATGAAATAAACCATTCTAGCTCAAGGCTGCTCTCCCATTCTATGAGCCAACCGCCCCCAAGCCCTACTCCCATGCTATTTCCTGCTGACAGATGGGCTTGAAAACAGGAGTGTGAGATGGTGAGATGAAGGAAGGAAGGGAGGGAGAATGGGAGAATGGGATGCACACACAGCAGAGGTGTCCAGACATGAATCTAAGGGGTGGGGGCCGGAGGGAGGCCGAGACAGCCACCTCAACGCAATATTCCATACCTAATGTTCCTGCAAGCTTGTTTGTTCCATAGGAATCCCCAAAGTCCCTTTTCACATCGGAAGGGAATTAAACTCTGAACAAACACATTCGTATTCCCTCTCATATTAAATGATTTTTTTGAATGCAACAAGCCTATAACTGGCTATCAACCGTTGTTATTACCAATGTTTATCATGTTGCATGCATGATTCCCAGCCCTCTGTTATTGAAATTAGCTCGTGGTTTTGTGAGACCTCTGCTCTGTGTCAAGGGCATCTCCATAGGGGGTCTGGTCAATATGGCTTAGATGGGGGTAGGTGTGGGGTTGTAGGCTTCCTGCTGAGCTAAAGAAAGAATATGGGTTCTTTTGTGTGAGGAGAAACCCCGCCCTCGCTCCCGTCTTACACACAAATAATGCTCGCGATACGTTTTGCGTGTGTGAAAAAAATTGACTGCATTCTTTCTTTTTGCGTTATGAACTCTATGAAATTGGTGCCATTCTATTTGATGAATGATCCTGAAGGACACACATGGCGATAACTTTAAATGGTGATACTGTCAATAATAATGGACTCAACCAAAAGGCTCACATCCTCTGCACTTTAACACAGCGGTGCCTATTTGTGTACCACGGAGGGCACATAGATGTCTGTAATGTATTCTGCACTCCGTGGTGAAAGGTGTGCTCATTAGTGAGCAGGTCATTGTGATGAATACCTGCATACGCTTGGCCCTTCACCCAGCACACATTACTGCTGCTCTAATACAGCTAGTGTAGTTTAGTGATCACACCCTGCATCCAGCACCAGAAGCGTACATTGAAGACAGGCTCTCATTGGGGGGGAGGGGGGGTTGAAGCACTTATATCACCACCCCTATCCATTCTATCTCGTCTGTTGGGGAGGAGATGGAAAAGGAGGGAGAGAGAGAGAGGCAGGGACCATATCAGGGCACTGCCATAAGCTGGGCTCCCAAACCTTTTATGACTGCTGAGCAAAGTGGATTTGGGACAGAGGTAACAGCCCATACTTATCAAGTAGACAACCTCATTTTCTAGCCCCTTGCTCTCTGCTCTCCCACATTCCGCCCGCTTGCCTTGTTGTAGCAGATTCTAGTTTTCCGAGACAAACGGGGAGGCTCTCACAGCGCTAGGCCTGAATAGATGAGACTTCCCTCAGTGTAATGTGCTTTTCTGACACCGTCTCTTCCTGTGCTGTAGCCTAAGGCCCTTCTGTATTCTACTCAGCAACTAGGAAATGTAAGCTAGCAGCACTATTTCAGTACCAAATAAGTCCTGCCATTATAGGGCTGTTCTAATGTGTGCATTCTCCATTGTAACGCTTGAGGAGCAATGTCTTGTCCTATGCAGGTTGATAGTATTATGCTGGTTGAGAATTAGATACCGTAGCACCTCCAGGAGTGATGCACATTGATAGACTAAACATTCTAGTTCTTAGAAATTGATCAAATCAACTGTTTGTCATAGTAGCTTCAGCTTGTCTGTTTGGTTCAATGCACTTTTCCTTTTTGATATTTTTCCTGTATTCTGAAGATGTATGGTATGCTGTTGAGTTTTCTGCTAATGAATACTTCAATAGCATCCACTGCCTTTCATTCTGTAGGTTTTTCATGGGAACCTATTCAGGTTTCACTCTCAATGTTGAATCTGACTTTTTGCTTGGTTTATAAAGTGTTTTTTATTTGTCTTTCAACTAAAAGTTGAGTCTGCTTAGTTTTTAGCTGAAAGTAATTTTGTTCTTTTTTGTAAAACCACACAAAGGGAAAAAGGTGTTGCTTGTCAGAGGTTGTGGGTCGAGATGTTTTCCTCTGCCAATATTCACTAAGGTGTGTGAGCATAGCCAGCTTAGTGTCTTACTAAGGCTGCCGGGGCTACGCTGCCATTAGTCACATTTTCTTGTCACTTGCCCAGGCACGGTTTAATGGAACCCAGTTATTGGATATTGCTGTGTGACACGAACTGACTTCCATCAAAAACAAGTAATCTTCATACCTAGTGTAATTTGATTTCTGTAATCTCTCTTTTCATCTAACAAATTTTTGTAGATTCCTGTGAGTACCGCTGTTCAGACGATTCTCCAAGGCACTCTGGATAATTGCTTTCAGGTTGGGTTAAGACTAAGGCACCTATATTGATGCTTGGCTATGGTTCTACATCGCCTTCTACACACATACAAATGTTCACTCTTAACCTTTTTAGAAGTAATCTACTTAAAATACTGGTAATCTACTAGACCAGATGTTATTAGGCCTGTCTCTTGGTTTATGGTAACAAAAAAGTGAAAAACTCTTCATTCCTAATAAATTATTTTTGTATGTAATTCATGGTTTTCAAAGGAGGCTTGTGCACCTAACCGTTTTCAAAAGCACACTTCACTGTTGACCAGACGTTTCTGTCATAGGCTTGCTTGGTCCTTTACTGCTGGCACTCACACACATCTATTTATGTTCTGAAGAGGCTGCATTTGATGAATGGCCTATTCTAGCCTGTGTGTGTGTTTGTGGGGGTGAGGGGAGTCTGTCCATCTGTGCAATAGCACTGGAAGTGGGATTTTGGACGGGAGACACCCTGCGCTACTAATGCCCTGAGCTCGTGTCTCTGCCCTACGTTGTCCTGCTGACAGGGGATGTTGTGTGTCTGCCTTTTAAAGCAGATGGTCAGCCTTTTTAGCGTATAGCATGGCTCAGCCCTCCCCTACTGCTGGGGATGGAATAAAGCTGCTGAAGGCTTCTCCTCTGGCAGCGATGGGAAGCCACAGGAGCTCCCGGCCCTGCTGGCATGGATAATGGGTGAAGACAGTGCTGTGGCTTTGGGTGCTGGCTCAGAAGCCGTGCCCCCATGTGTCTAGCCACTGTTGCGGTGGTGGTGTAAAGATCATATGATTGTGAATGTGGCCTGCGGCACCACCGACCCATTCCCCCACTGCTAATGCCACGCTGGGCTCTCTTCATCTGCCGTACACTTTGTGCTGTCTCCGTCTGCCCCTCATGCCCACTGGGAAGCTGTATTGATCTGATATCGGTCATGTTTTGTTCTCCACTCGTCTGAAGGCTGCAGTTAGCTTGGGTTGAATTTGCAACCGCTACTGTACACTACAACTGCTACGTGTGAATCTTGTGTATTTTATGCCGCCGTTTTATGCTTTTGTCCCATTTCTATGTTTGGATTTTCACAGAGTTGCGCCTGAGTGGGGCCTCAAATCCAAATGAGTCTGAGCACATTACATGTATGGTGAAGGAGTAGTGTTTGAAATCTTTAACAAAATGTAACTTGTTGGCGGCCCCTATTTTTAGCTTTGGCTGCGTCTTGCCTGCGGCGTCAAATTACTTACAATAACTGCAGCCAAACTGTATTCAGCTTTGGGAGTTGCCAGCTGTGCTGTCTAATGAATGGACTTAACTAACATGGTGGCCAACAATAGCCTAATCAGGCTGGCCTGGATCCTGCACCGCTGTCACAGGGAATGATCAGGGGATGTGAGCAAAAGTGAGCAGTGAAAGAGTCAAACGCTGGCCTGTCAGACAGATTGAGGACACGCTTTCTCTCAGCTATTCTGGTCATCTACTGGACACAAAGCATTACATAAAGTATTAAAGTGTAACTGCCCCCTAAAATGTGTTTTCTGAGCTGTAAACTAAGTAATAGGATGTATCTGTGATGAGACACATCAATGCTGGTGTTAATATTATGAAAATACCAGTTAAAAAAAAAAAAGCTTTTCTTAATGGACTGAAAACAGAACTGCACGTCATATTAGTTCAAAATCACCACAGGACCTGGCAGGTTTTCAACGGTACACTTGCCAGGTTTACTAACATCCCAAATAAAGAGTGGTAAATTGTGTGGGCATTGCATAATATTGCACGTGTAATTATAGTGCGTATTACGGGTGGTCAACTAAGAATGATTGCATAAATGACAAACACAATGGAGGCGGGAGTATTTACATTTTAACATGTATGTTACAAGTTAACATGTTTTAATGGTTTCTCGCTGTGGAGAGTCAGGCCGCAAGGCAGTCTGACCTTAAGTGCAAACGCAAATTTGATATGATTGAATTAGAGGTGTCGAAGAGACAAATTTGCATATTGGTGAGCTACAGCAGAAACGTGAATGAAACAAAAAACACTATAAGGGACGGCATCTGTGAGAAAGTAAATGCCCTAGGTTAAACAAATACATTTAAAAGATGGTAAGACTTATCAATCTGTTTAGGGTCTGTGAGGCCCCATATATGAATGTGCCTCACCCTTTTTGGGGGGGGGGGGGGGGGGGGGGGGGGGGGGGGGGGGGGGGGG
>JAODTR010052192.1:0-17941 GCA_025399935.1 Amblyopsis rosae
AGTTGCACCACTTAAGAATGTTGCGCAATAGCCTAGAGTTGAAAGGGGGAGGGGGTATGGGGGGACATTACGAACACTCCCATTCAGCCCTGAGCCCTTTGCATGTAGCGTTTTTTTGTCATAATGTTAACACACTTATTCTTTATTTTTTATTATTCTTTATTTGGTTGATGTATATTAAATACAGTATATCCCTCTGCAATATATTCGGAATATTTCTGCACCTTGTAACCACTTTCCTATCTCTTTAAATTACTAAAATAATCAATAGCTGTATCCCTAGTGTACTCATATGGTGCTTGCCCACTGCCCAGACTATGCCCAAATGACACCAACTTTCTAAAGTTGGCAGTAGTTCGTTGCAGTCTTTAGAATGTTCAGAAAACCAACTGCCTGTCCAAATCGCCCCAGACTGGAACTGACAGGACAATTCAGACCTTGGATAATGCAACGTGTAAAACACTCAATTGCAAATAAGTCAAGTACATTACGGTAGGCTACTATCGCGGTTGGAAAATTAATTTGCGTTCCTACATCTAGAAACTACTGCGAAGTGAATTGAGTAATGGACAGACACACAATCATGTGCGCCAACACTGTACATAGCACATTGTCAGGAGTCATATTGCAGTTTGTTGGAAATGTTCCAAAGATCCGTCCAACCCAATTGGACATGTCAAACTAAAAACTCTAACCGACTAACACCGACTAACACCAATGAACACAGACTAACACAGACTAACACAGACTAACACAAACTAACACAGACTAACAACACCGAACACCAACAAACACAGACTAACACAGACTAACACCAACAACAACACCGAACACCAACTAACAGGACTAACACTGGCTGAAGGCACACACTCATCCAACAGTTGGCGTTAGTTGGAGTCGGTCGGCATTTGTCGGGACAGTGGGCAAGCAGCTTTAGTTACCTGTATGCGCTTCTCACAGTCGGTTTGGTGGTGCAACAGCAGCTCGCTCTCCAGCAGGAAGCGCTTGCCGCAGCTGTTACAGATGTGCACGCGGTTGTGGGTGACGTTCATGTGCTTCTCCAGGTACCAGCGGTTGTTGAAGACGCGGGGGCACTTCTTACAGGGGAAGTGCTGCTTCTCCTCCAGACGTACCTTCTGACCAGGACCCTCGCCGTCCAGCATACGCTGACCCCCCCCCCGCCCCTGCCGCTTCCGTCCCCGCCGATGGTTGGCTCCGGTCGCCACGGCGAAGGCCCCGGCTCCCCGGCGAGGCGGGCGATCCCCCGTCACCAGAATGTTGACGCTGTTCTCGTCGACATCCTCGTCTTCTTCGTCATCCTCGTCTTCATCATCACTGCTCGGCCCCAACAAGCCCTCTGCTCTGGATCCGTCAACCCCCTCCTGGTTCTCCTCCTGGTCCTCGTCCTCCTCCTGGTTCTCCTCCTCGTCCTCTTCATCTCCCCGCCCCTCGTCGGAGTCCCCGCTGTTGTCGCCGCGGCAACGCCCCAGCGGTTTGCCCTCGTTGCCCGTGGAGACGTTGAGTGTCTGGTTGTTGAGGTTCACCTCCACGATGATCTGCTCCCGCTTGAAGGAGGCGTGTCCCTCGCAGAGCCCCGCCTCCTCCCCCTCCAGCCCCCCTCCATTACCCTCCGCCTTGCACAGCCCCTCCCCCTCCCCCGCCTCGGCCCGGTAGTACCGCTTGGTCATCCAGGGACCCTCCTCTACACTGACAGAGAAAACCCTCCCCAGCTCCGACTCCTGCTTGATCTCCCGGTACATCCGTCCGGCGGGGCCTTCCCGGGGACCCTCCATGTCCCCCGGGGTTCCCCGCAGCGACTGGGTGCTGATCAGCTCCCGGCAAGAGGCCGCTATGTCACTCATCTGCAGCAGGGCGGCGGCGTTGAGCACGTCGCGCACCGTGCGCCCGCTGACCAGCAGCCTGGAGGTGTAGATGAAGTTGAGGATCTGCTGGAGGCCCTGGGAGGTCAGGGTGTCCAGCGACAGGTCCACGCGCCGCAGCTGCTTGCTCTGGGCGAACAGCGAGTGGAAGAAGGGGCTGTACGCCGCCAGCACGCCCTTGTGGGCTGGGAAGGTACTGCGCTGGCGCACCAGAACGATGTCCACGTCGCACAGGTCTGGCTGGAAGAGGCGCTGCTCATTGAGCCTGTCCATTAGGCAGGTGAAGTGCAGGGCCACATCCTCCACCAGAGAGAACTCAGCAGAGGGGAAGTCTGTGGTCTTTTCCACTATGAGCTGTGCACACACACACAGAGAGAGAGAGAGAGAGAGAGAGAGAGAGAGAGAGAGAGAGAGAGAGAGAGAGAGAGAGAGAGAGAGAGAGAGACTGTTATTTGCCTTCCGGCATCCCACTGTTTATAAGACACTGTCAAGACAAAAAAATAATAATCTTGTTTAAGCAGGTTATAGTTAGCAGCACATGTAAACAACGCTAGTATAGATGTTCTAGAGCAGGGAACAGTTCTTCAGATTGGGTGTTTTATTTGGGGCTTGTTTAAGTGTTTATCTTTTCTTTTCTATATTAGCCTACCTATTTAAAGAATGTTTTTTATTTTATTTCATTTAATCAACACTTAGTGCATGCATTCATATTTAATATGGCCTGGCAGGGGCACCACCTGAGAAGACAATCTCAGGGCTGTTAATGTATATTAGTACAAATTAATGAATAACAATATTTCATTATATGATCAATATCAATCAAATCAATAAAAACATTTCGAGATTAGGTACCCTTGTTTCTGTTATACATAAACACATTCAACCGCAGCTTCTTATAAAAATATAGACTTTATTAATAAAACACTTAAACGGGATTATATGGGTTACATATCAAAACACAACATAATAGTAAAATATCAACCAACTTCATGTGAAACCGTCATATCAGGCACAAAACTAAAGTAGTAATCTCCTCAACACAAAGTAAAGTATTAAGGAAATACTGTCTGGACAGGTAAAAGTATTTATATCCAGTTATGACTGAACACTGCCCATTGATTGATATGCCAGCTAACCTCGCCTAGCCTTAATGACACATTTTAAGCCTAACTAACTGCGTGATTAAATATTAAATAGTAAATATTAGGTGGAAAGCCTATGGAATGGATTCTCAGATACAACAGCGTGGAATCATACATGCAAAATTACTTCCTTGGTTCGCCGTCCAGCAGGATGATGTCAGTTAAGCTTGGATTAGTCTCGCAGAGCCAGCCTTTACATAGGTCAAGTCTGGGACACAGTGCTGGCTAATTGCGTCAGTACCCGCCTACTTGACAAGCGAGGTATTTTGATTGACACGCACAATGACCAACTATATAACTCAATGACCAAGTCGGATGTTAAACTTGCGATGAGGAAAACTAAACAACAGGACTCTGGATGTTACAGGTCTTGTAAATCTGTAAGATTAGCAGGCTACGATTACCGATTTAAATAAATGTTTAATTTTAAATTAGTAAATAAAGCACTGCACTATCGTTGCACCTGAAATTACGGAGACATACTTGTGAGTGACAATGCGAACAGCCAATGGTGCGGTTTCTCCATTGAGGACAGGTAGGATTAACCTCTCTAATAATTTCAACAACATAATTTTATAATGTTGTTAATATTTTTTATATTAATAAATAATCTTCAACTCACTATTTTTTAACCTTCTAAAATGCCAATTTCGAAATTAAAACCTCTAAAAGCACAATTTACTATGTTAAAATTGCTTCAGCACAAGTGGCGTTTCGTCCCAGAGCCCAAGGGATGTCAAGCGTCACAGATTTTTCAGTCTGTAGTTGAATTTTTATCATAACAATTTGTTAAACCGTTTCGGTATTTATGTTCCGTTTCTTCAGAGGAACAGCACAGAATTGGTGCGATCTCTCTTCTTCGTATCTCATATCCTACAATGAGTGAAACAGTGCCCCTCAAAATGAATGGAGAAAAAAAGGTAAGATTAACCAATCAAATTAGACCAAATTAGGTCATGTATCAAACCGTATCAAACTGTGATTAGTCAAGACTATCCAGTGGAAGCCAGCATCCCCCAGCACTTCGATTGAACACAGTGAGCAGGCCTAATGGACACGTGAAGTTATCCACAACTTGGATTAATATGTATGAAAAAACACTTCGGTTATTTTGATCGATGAATCCTTGCGAGCTAAAGGATTAACAAGGAATTGCCAGTTGTGGACACATATTCAAACTGTATGGTTGCTTCAAAAGGTAAAGTTGAGTTTTTTATTTACATATGCCAACTGGTATGTCCTGAATCAGTTACTGTACTTTACTGCTAATTTTCTAGGCTAACTGAATGATTGAATTGTGGATAGGCCTAATCTAACTGTTCTAACAATGTGTGACAAAAATGTAATATCAGCATCAGATCATAAACAGCTTGGAACAACAGTAGCTCGAGCAATAGTGTACGGTGAGCATGGTAAAACTTCAAATATTTTCAGATTGAGGTTGTGACACTCCAAAAGGGTCCGTTGCTGTGTGGGGGTGGATATCACCCACAGTGGTAAGAAGAGGAAATAATTTATCTTATTCCAAAGGTAATGCAGGTTTCCTGCCTGCCTATAAGGACCATTACTATGTGCATGAAGGGTTTCACAACCCCTTCTTTTGGGAGGTATTGGCTTAGTTAATATTTAAATAGTAATTTTCCTTTTCAGCCTCCCATGTACAGTGGTAGTCTAGACTCATAGCACTGCACAGGAGAATGTTCTGGAAAATCAAAAGTACAACACTCAGGGATCTGTGCAGAGTCCTCAACTTCCCAAGGTGGGTTTATTTTAGCACAGGAAGGGCAGGGATTTGATCCAAAGGGGATGTGAGAGGAAACAAATAACGAAACTGCAAACACACACACACACAAATTCACAGGTAAGCATAGATGTGTGCGCACGCAAACAAACACACACACACACCAAACAAAGTATTTCTACATGGACTGACTGCTCTGCACTGATATGCAGTTACATCTCCCACCATTAGCTTTCTCATCACATACACACTTCCCTGAGAACAGAGACTGGTCAAACACACCCAAAACAAATGATGGCAAGCCCGTTATGAATACATATCAACAAATTATCCACAGTATTTAAAAAAATGAGGAAGGAATATTGACACAGCTTTTTTTACATCCGCTGACAAAATTGCATATGATGTGACACTAACTATATTATATTTTTTCCCCTTTATGTTTACTTTGTTTTTATTACTATGATAATAATGTGAATTGCTTCAGAAGTGCAGAATAACACATTTCTATTTTTAATACAAAAAGAAGGTACAGACACCCAAGGTACCCATTAAGCATTGGACTCTCTGTATCACAAACCATACAATAACTATGGTTTGTATTACCCTAGAGTTGTAGGCCTAGAAACAGCAGCTGAATTATTCATCATATTCAGCCTACTGCCCAAATGTTTTGTGGTTTTAGATAAGTGACAATGCCCTTGTTGTTGTTCAGGATAAAGCACTGATTTATATGTGACCTAACCTTGAAAAGCTTTAAATGTTCAATTTTCTCATCGTTGTAAGACTGTTTTATAGTCTGGACCAGGGAGATGCAAGGATTGGGTTACTTCTCTGTGCAAGAGACATTGCCCAAGGGTGTAGTACAGCTGGAATCAGATCAGCAATACAAGCTCTCCTCCTTTGAAAGTTATTCTTTGGTAGCGAGTTTAATTGCAAGATTGACTGCTAACATAATGTAAAATAGTTCTCTACAAACTAATAATTATTGAATGAAAGTTTAAAACAAATGTCTACCTTTAGTCCAAATAATATACGCATACACAAATGTGGAAATTTACTGAAATAACCATGTAGCAGCCAATAATGTAAAAACTGCTAATACGGTAATCATGTTTCTGTTATTAATGGAATAAAAATAGATAGCATAATAACAATAATGTAATAAAACTTCTGAAACAATTACCCTAATAACTTTTTGCCCACGATGTAATCATAAACATTATTGTCTAGGTTAACAACTGAGCCGATATTGTAATAATATAGTTATATCAAGGTGTATAAGTGGTCCTATATGACTTTCTACCACTAGAGGTCACACTAAGCGCACCAGCATCTCAAACCAAAACAAATGCTTCTAGACCGCACACACATACGCACACACACACACACACACACACTAACACGTCTGTGTAACAACGCTTGGCTGGCTGGATATGAATACAAAGGAGTGCGGATTCCAGAGGGAGTGTGATGATATTACTGCACTATATCTTTACATACATAGTTCTTCGCTGCTATATTAATATTCATTTCAGTGATTGTAAGGTACATTTTTTTTTGTCCAATTCATGTACCTTTTCTTGGTCAACAGGTTTAATTCAATTTGTTTATATTGACTTCTTTAAAAAACATTAGTGGACGTTTTCATTTGAGACTGAACATTATCTCCAGCACCATACCTCCATTTGGTCAAATGTACATTTCAGAAATGTGTAGTTCAACATGGAACAAGGAACATGAACCATCCTCCATTATCTTTATAAAGCTGGAAGATTTCAGAGTCCAACAGTGAAGAACTGGACATAGAACAGTGTTGAATAACTCCTACTATTGGCTGTGTCAGTTATAATAACACAATATTGTCTGTGTCAGTTGTAATAACACAATATTGGTTGTGTCAGTTATATTAACACAATATTGGTTGTGTCAGTTATAATAAAGCAATATTGATTGTGTCAGTTATAATACAATATTGGTTGTGTCAGTTATAATAACACAACATTGGTTGTGTCAGTTATATTAACACAATATTGGTTGTGTCAGTTATAATAACATAATATTGGCTGTGTCAGTTGTAATAACACAATATTGGCTGTGTCAGTTGTAATAACACAATATTGGTTGTGTGTTATAATAACACAAATGACGTCTTATTGCATTCTGCTACATAGCAGAACCAAACAACAAAGCAAGTGAGCATTTGAGACAGAAAGTGGACCTCTCTGTCTCTCTATCTCACTCTGTCACTCAGCCTTTTAAATGTCAGGGAGACAGCTTGTTTGCTGTCATTAAAGGGAACACCACCTTTAACCGCTTGCTCAATCAAAGTCTTCCAATACATTATTAATATCTGGTGTGACATGTGACACACAGAGCCGCAAGGGATTACCGATGCACCCAAAAATAGGTGTCTTTCAAAATTGGCAATAGTAGAAGTGACTGTATAGTGTAAAGTAAATGCTAGCCAGCAGTTCACAAACTGCTGTTTTTTATCACCAGGGGGAGGTAATTTCCCTAAAGATTTTTAAACATCATGTTGAATTTAACAAATGTTTTTATGTATTTGAAGCATCTCCAATAAGTTACAGTACACACAGGTAGCCTTTGTATTTAGGCAAAGTTTCAGAGATAACTGCAGAATTGGCTGCAGCCCTGTGTTTGTTCACTTCAAAATCTTTTTCATATAATTTGGGAAGAATTGTAAACAACCCTGATAGCAGAATTAAATAGAAGGATGTTACTTTGAACATGTCAATATTATCCATAATGTTGCTTCAAACAAGCAAGCACTATCCCAGTTAATACATTAGAGAAAATAGTAATAACATATAAATACAATATAAATAAATATTGTATAAATGAACATTAAAGTAATAATATTTACTAATTTCAATAAATAAAAAACACAAACATAAAAAGCATAAACAATATCAAATAAAACCTGCTATAATAGCCATTTCAAAATCATCTTGAGGTCTTACACCCAACTTTGGCAACCACTGCTGACTTTGACAAACAAGGAGTTGCTAGAGGCTAATGCTGCGTTCACATGGAACACGGCAGACGGCAAACACTTTCTGGAAGTATTACCTTCTCGTTGTCGATGCTTTCTCCGTGTGTGAGGGCGCTACGAACATCCGGTTGTAAATGCTGTCGCTGAGGCCGTTTCCGTTGCCACAACTGATTTTCCATCCTTCTCTCATCCACTAACACGATATCTGGTTTGCCGTCTGCTGTCTGCCGTGTTCCATGTGAACGCAGCATAACTCATCCAGTGTTAGTGAATGATGTTTGAATATGTACACAAGACACAAGAGATACATATATCTTTTTCACACTCCTGTCCTGCTGTTGCCAAGCCCACCGTCAATACGCTGATCACGCATACCTAGAAATAGTTTCTAACATAAGTAGCTGCTGGTGGCTTCACAAGATTCACCCCTGCCAAGGTTGCTGGTATGCAGTTGGCACTGGCTTGCTTCCTGGAACCCAGCCAGACAGAGCAGTGTCTAAGCGCTTAGCAGACAGAAGAAAGAAATCCCTCCTCCTATTTGACTTTCACTGGTTGAAAATGCCAATTCTCTCCCACAATCTCTCCTGCAACAAACACACTGATTTACAGTACTCATTTATAAAGTCTATATTTTCTTCAGTAATGTCCTCACACATGCTATGGGTTATAGGTCTGTCTGTGGACTGCAGTCTTATAGGCTACCTCGTATCTGGCAAACAGCTCTGAGGCCCAATAAAGGGAAGCACAGCTATAAAAACGTTGGACTGTTACATAGTAACATCCTTTCTTCTCTACTAATAGCCAAGAGAACATATTTCACTATTGAGGTAAGTCTGATTAGGTAAATGAGAGATATAGACAGATCATGTAGATAGATAATTGTGTAATGTATTCACAAATAATTGGGTGTATTTTTACAGCAAACATTTAATGTCATATTACATTATATTGTTTTTGTGGATTGTCATTAAAAGTAATAGGTTATACATTTCTTAAGTTTAGATTTTTTTTTAATCTATTATGTATACCAAGTTATATTACACAGTATACTGTATATACATATATATATACTATATATACATATAGCATAACATTGTATGTCCAGAGCTACGTGGAACTGCATGCAACAAAAGAGCATCTACCTTGCCTGGTTCAGGTTGTGTACCTAACAGTGAACCGTTAGCAGGGCCAAAGTCAGTACAGTCATGGACATGTCAATATCTCACAGGAGGGCTAGCTGAATAGAGACAGGAGGAACTCCCAGGGGGAAAACACTGTGGGGGCTCTCTCTCTCCCTGTCCGTCTGTATGTCTGTGCCACAGAGCCTGTTTGCACTCTTGATATGCAAGAGTGTCTCTGGGTTCAAACCAACCCACACGCCTTTTACGGTTCCCAAAATACCACTCACACAAAAAGAAATGCGTGTTTATTTTATCAGGTAATAAAAGTAGATTCAAAATAATAAAAAGATAATTGTAAAATCTTCCCCCTGTAACCAGTGTAGATTTATTTACAAACATTCTCTACATGCAAACTTTATAAGATATTGCCCAACAAATTTCAGAAATACTTAATGAGTGGTCCAAGGGTAGTGCTCTGTGAGACTGACACCCTGAGGAAGTTGGTGGGCACCATGTCAGCCTGAATATCACTCACTGGCGCATAGATGGTGACAGAGTAGCATTATGCAACAACCACACGCACGCACACACACACGCACCCACAGAGATGTAACTGTGTACACACCAGGAACACATATACACTTATCGCTGAGTCATCGTTGTTGAGTGGAGAGAAGAGAGTTAAAGGTCCTAAATAAAGCTTTAAAGCTGCATGGGGTAACACAGTAACACAGTCTGCTCCAGCTGTTGCACAATATGCAACTGCACAACTGATATTTAGATGTTGAATTTTTACAAATGTTTAACAGACACTCTTCACTGCCTCTGGAACATATTGTAGTTACTTCCTGATAAATAAGGGTTATCTCACCAGTGTACTATCCGGTACAAAGACGTGTTAAGTGAAAGAGTAATGCTTCAATAAGTAATTAGGATAGGAATAATAAGCTTAAGCTTCATCCTACACCTTTATTTTCTGGTCAGAACACTGAATATTGTATAATGATTTGTTTATTACTATGATTGACTGGAGAATGTTATAACTGACCAGTGGGAAATAAACAAACAAACAAACAAAGTTATTATATGCTCCTGGTTTAATTGGTGTTTTAGACACCAATTCTAATGCTAAAAACAACAATTCAAAGTTAATATTTAAACCTTAGCTTCTGCCTCTTTTTAACATTAGACACATCACCTAACAGACAGACAGACAGACAGACAGACAGACAGACAGGAGAACAGGGGAAGAGCAGGACAAGGCCATGTGTCTGGTGGGGGCCAATCAGATGGCCATTAAGGAAGTATCAGGGTAATAATGGTAGATGCTCGACCGGCTTAAAATCCCGGGCTGCTGATGCTAGAAAATCAGGTTAGCATCGCAGGTCCCTTTTAGCTGTAGGACACCGTCCGGAGCCTCAATGTCACCCCACAAAGCCTATAGGCCGGCGCACAGCGGGAGCAGCCAGCATGGCTGCTTCCTTTAAGTATTTTGTGTCCAGTGGAGAATTTCCCCCCAGTCTGCAGTCTGCCACCCAGCCCCCCCTTCCCTCCCTCCCAATCCAATACAGACCCAGCACTGACCTTGAGGTACAAGTACATACAGTCCAGTGGCATATGCACACGTGAAAGCATCTGCATTTGCACCCAGGCATGCCACAGCAACCCTGAACCACGGCTAAACGTTTATGTAGCTGATGGCCTTTTGCTGCAGATAATATGGACAAGAATGGATATACTCTAGGCTTATTACACACACACACACACACATTATACATAAATGTTTTGAATGGGAAAATGTGACTCATATTATCCTGTTATCCACTGTGTTGTCTTGTGTGCGCTGATCGACTGGATAGCTGGATTAGTAATAACACGAAAAGCAACACCTCACTAACCTAAAACCCTAGTTTGCCGTTACACCAGCTTGGCCTTAACTGCTAGGAGACTGTTATAAAAACGGTCATAAAAATCAATGTCCAATGACTGATTGGACAGCACTATAGTCAGACTGTGCAATGTTACACGCACAGTTCAATACACATTGGGACGGGACTACATTATCAAGGTGACAGTTACTCTCTGTTTTGTGTGATTAAAGGTGTAGTAAGCAACTCAAATTGATCAAGCATCTCCCCGCAGTCCGCTACCTTACTGTTCTGTGTGTGTTAAAAAAGATAACCCATTACTTCTACTCAGCCCTGGCTCCGTAAATATGAAAGGAACGCAAACAAAGTCGTGCAGGCCACACATAACAACAATATCCTAGCCTTCCCAATGTGTCCAGTGTGTGGGGCAGAGCTTCTAAGGGAGCAACCTATGGGATTGAAGGGAGAGAGGTATCCACAAGCTTTTTCCAGAATTACTTTATAAGTTATCAACCAGGCGTATTGGGAGAGATATTGGGATATTAGTTTAACATTTCAATTTGTAATTCATTTGAAATGTTATATAAATGTTCATGTTTGTTCAACCTGAAACGTGTAAGAAATAGTCAATTCTAAAGCATTCCTGTCTCAACATATTCACTCTAAGTAATATTTTTAGATACAATGTGTATTTGTAAATAAAATACATTATTGCAAATTATGCTAAAACAGTCTTCTCATTATACTTTATATATAATATATTATAATTATAATATATTACTAGTCCTAATACTGCTATTTTCATTCACCACATCTTTTCAAAATCTTACTGAAATGTCAAACATTCTCTAGAAAGTAAGGCAGCATTATCAATAGCAATACAGCGACAACATGTCCACTCCCTCTGGATTTACAATGTATTTACAATGTATTTACACAATAAATAAAAAAAGAATGCTCTTTCAATTGCCTCTTTATGTGTTCTCTTGCAGAAGCGCCCGGCCCGGCCTTGCCTGGTGCAGAATCACCAGTAAGATTTCAAACACGTTTCCATCTATATGTTAATGCACGCACAGGTGACAACCCAATCTGGGAATGATATGTGTTCGGCCAAGCATGAAATTGGAATGCACAAACAAAAAACAAAAAAAAACACACAAGCATAAGAACACGGCATATGCCCCCGTCTCAAGAGTTGCATTAAAGTTTGCCCCAAGAGAGCTATATGAACCTCAAAGCTATCTTACAGTTGTTCTCCTCTTTTGACACGCTGAGATGTGTTCGATCAGTTGGTCAGACTGCTATTGGCCGGACAGTTGTGGCGCACCTGAGATGCCTCTAACGAGGTTCCATAGTCGCTAAGCCACCGGGAAGGGGGGGCTACGGAGGAGAGTGAGGTGAGAGCGTCGGCACTGAAGAGCACAGCCGGGACGTTTGTGTCTGGGCCAATGAGCTGCGAGAGGACGTGCCGACTCAGCAAGAATGGCCAAGAGAGGGGCCTGTGGAGCTGGCATGTCCTCCTGACACACACACACACACACACAAAAACCCTGCACTGTTAGAGCCATAACACACTGTTCCCGAGCTAATGCACATTGTCTCTCTCACACACAGCGTGTGTGCACGGTAAACAGGGAAGTCAAACATTTGTAACAATAGAACACGGTTACCACACATATAATAACCTTAAGATTTCTATTTACAATATATCAGAGTGGCCATTTGACATTTTTTATTGAATATTGTATAACCAATGTAAAATCGATGCCACAAAGAGGCCACATATTATAAATGTGCCTCCATGTTAAAGGTATTGTCAGCGATTGTAAGCTAACTCAGTGAATATCTCCTTGCTAGCTCCCAGTTGTGTGCATGATGAAAAGATAATCATGTGTTTCTCCACAACCATCTGTATATGGGAACACAAACAAAGTGGTGCAGACCGCAACACTGTAGTAGCCTTAGTAATCTGTTTCTAATGTGTGGGGCGGAGCTTCTGAGGAAGCACCCTACGACATTGAAGGGAGAGGTGCTTAAGTGTTGATCCAGTTCAACTATCGCCAAGCGTTCTCCAGAATGACTGACTACATCTCTAAGAGACAAAGGCTTGTCATCATGATGTCTAGTCGGTGGATGAAAGTCCGAGATTACCCCTAACATCATCCCTATAAAGCTTGTAGAATATTAATGTGGGTGGAACCCCTGAACAATACACTGTGTAGACAGTTGATACGTTTGACAGGAAGGTCAGAGAGGAGAAGACAGAGGATGAACGTTGAGGGGGAGGAGCCTATGAGTGTAGCCAATCACACAACTTGACAACATACTGTAGCTGAAGTTAGGCTCAGAAATATACTGTACAACCTAGGTTTAATGGAACACAAGTAAGAGATGGTTTAGCTGTTGTTTGTTGATACAGGGCTAGTTTAACATCTGAATATGTTATTTTGTGAGTGAGTGTGTTCTTTAACTTTTATCCAAAATGTCCAGAAAAACCCTGTAATTGAAATGTTGGTGACAGGATCAAGCATCCCAATTTTCCTACATATTCTTACTTTATACTCTTGAGGTTTGAAAGTCAGGTCCTTCTGTTAAGAATGTTCTTTCTCTAAATATATACAGTATCTCCAAGTTCAGCTCACTGAAAAAGGAATATATATCTGGAAATATATTCAGTGTCTGACAATGTCAACATAACAGAGTCATCTAAAAGTAATAATGATATAAATGAGTCAGCGTGATTTGCACGTACAGTAATCAACACTGGTTGAAATGAATTACTGCAAGTTTCTCCATACATTCAAAGTCACAAAGACAAACAAACTGAAACAGTTCCTTTTATCCAACAAGACAAGCCCAGAATCCTTATGCAGGTCCGCTGAGGGTTGACCTTGCTGTCTGCAAGGCCTTGTCCAACATTATTAATATCATGGGCATAAATTAGCACCTTAGGTTTCCAAGGAGAATAGTCTCCTACTGTGGTGTAGAGATGCCTGCTACAGATTGTTGCCTGGTTAGAGACTGCACTGGCTACAGTGACACTTCAAAGTCAAGGCTATTCAGGAATGTCCTGAATCAAGAGTTACATAAATCTCTGTGAGGACTCTGTGAGGACAGTCAAAATGTTAGGCCCAGGCAATGATGCTGGTATTAGGATGAATGACCTATAGTATCCTCTCTCTGCAGATTATCTTCTAGAATTATTGTTTACATAGAGCTTTAGCCAATCCCAAGGATACAAAAGGCAATGTATAAGCATAATTGTAATGAAATATAGCTGTACTGTTTATAAGATACATGTGAAAAAGGTATTTATTGATGAAAATATGCCATTTGGTTCACTTAGTCCAATTTGGATGCATGCTCAGTGACCATCGGGACATATCAGTGCTTCACATGGGAATCACATGAATTTCAGTTAAACAAGCCAAATACAAATGTGTTTCACATGTGCAGTCACAAGTTAAATTCCACATGGACTTTCACATGTGAAATTCATGTTTTATTTTATTTGTGTAAGGGTAGGGACATATCTGCCACGTAGTCACACTGTGCTATTTTCTCACAGTTCAAACCCCGTATACGTGCAGAAATACACATATAAAAAGAGAGGGAAAACACAATACAGCAATTAACTATATATTTTCTGTTCTCGCTGTTCTCCAACCAGAAGCCGCCCAGCCCGCTCAACGGCAGCCTGACCCAGATATTAACCAAAGCCTCCAGACGTGAGCGCGCGTCGTTATTACTTCACCACAGCATCCAAAATAAACTCAACATGCTTCCATAATGAAGTATCCCAACGTGACCTGGGAAGGGAGACAACCCTATACTACCTTGTTAAGAGATATCTACTAGTGAACAATGTCACAGTGTGGTCATTATAGCCTATCGTATACCTTATATACATTTGTAAGATAAGTGGCAATAAAAGACGCACAAAGTAATTTAATTAAATCTTGTAAACTGGATGCTTCATGACATGATATATGCAGACATCGCAGCATGTTTAAAACACATGGAACTATATAGTCTTAACTTTTCGATAGCATATAAAATCTGTATTGACTACAGAGTTTGCATAATATGCATAATGTAACCTAATAAACTTGTTCCACAATGTCAGTGCGGATGACAGTTTCGCTCTGGTTATCTACTTAGTAATCATGTCTCCAAATATGCACAATGTCACGACCTGATCCCTACTGAAACACTGATATGAAATAATTTAACTCTTTCTCTGCAACAATGTAGCTATTGTGGCCATTGCATTATTTGGCCAATTTAAATTCTATGCTATGGAAGTTACAAACTTCGCCGTTAGAAATAACATGCAAAGATGACGTTAATGACAAATAGTGCAACAGTACAATTATAGCCTAGGTCATAACTGTGGCAAGTTTGATCGGCCTGTTCAGCAGCTCAAATTTGCAGATCAAGAAGGGACAAAAAATAAACATACATACACTGCTCGTCTGTACAGCCTACCATTTTGATCCAACGTTTCGAGGCTCAAAGGAGTCCAAATACAACTCCTTTTGCTTCTGGGTTTCGTTCGCCATTAAAATCACGTTGGATTTTCACATTTCTTCATTTTTTTCTTACCATCGGTCTTTCCCCCGTGATACAGTAGCAGACAAAAATGCAGACTGCTTTTGCAGAAGGAATTGATGATTGGAGCCCGGGGATCATATGGCCTTTTTGTCAGGGTTTTTTAAAGAGACACGGTACTGTATAACGGAGAGTATAGCGTCAGCCATTCATTTGTAGCCTACCTGAAATGTGATGTTTGTTAATGACTTGTCTGAAGCATGTGCCAATAACCGCTCCTGTGCAGGCTATCGACCATTACGGTACATTGATATCGAATAGCAACACATAATTGTAGGCTACTTTATTTAGTGAAATAACGTACTAAACGTATTTAGTTTCAAATCTGACTGAACCAATGTTGGTATTTATTTCGTGCGTTTCTATGTGCAGTAAAGCCATGGTGTTCATATAAGTAGTGCGAACTGATGATACCTGTAACAGGTAGCCTACCATCGTGTATTTGGTATAGGAGTCAGACATTTCTACTATGACATTAAAACTTGCATGATCAGGTGAGACCATCGATTCGCAGTATGCTCCAATTTAAAAGCAACAAAATTTTGCACAGTAAATTATACATATAGCATACATACATTTACTTACAAATTAATTTAGTGTAGGTAACTTGCATGATACGCGAGCGCAATTACAATCCTGAATTTGTTGGAGTAGCATACCGACGCTCTCTAAATGGGGCCCCTAGTTTTCAATTAATTCAGAATAATAATTTGTGAATAAAGTCTCACTTCTCTCTAGCCTATATAAATATCTGTACTTCTGGGAGTAGAATCTGACAGACAGACATTCTGATTCTTGTTTTGCATTAGATCTAAAAAAAAAAATTCAAGCCATCTCAAATAGGACATCTGCTTTAATGGTGACTACATTATGTACACATTGTATAAAGAGTGTGCAAAATCCTACAGATTAGTTTAATCATCTTTCTTTAATATAAAATCACCCAAAGGACAACGACTTGATTAATGAAAGTATTCTCTCAAAAACAATGAACAATCAGTGTTGCTGTGTTGCTGTTCATTAAACCAACATTTGTAACAATCTGTTAGTACATTGATTATAGTCATTCAAAAATAAGATATTCTGAATAACAAAAACATAACTTCATAACTTGACTGAAACCATTACATTTCAACAAACCAACAGAGGCCATTTTCGTAAATTTTAAGGCATATATTCACTATTCACATGCAATGCTGGTCAAAAATAAGAATCCTTTACTACATATATGTGAATAAAACATTTTAAAATGTTCAGCACATAGGCAAGCCTGACTAACATTCAGTTTTAATGGTAGAAAATGTAAATAAAAAGCTATTTTGATGCAACCCCCCCCCCCAAAAAGAACAATTTCCCCAATGTGTATACTTTCCACTAGAAAGTAGTTAAAGCTCTGAATACTTTAAAACAAACAAAACACTTTCAGAGAACTGCCTGGCTAATGGACCATATTTGTGCTTTCATGTTTTAGCTTATTAACAGGTTCTAAGTAGCTCTCCTACCGTAAGTTATATTCTTGTCTTAGATATAAAATTATGTCCACTGTATACCGAGCGCAGGCTGTGCCTCTTTCTTCTTGATTGACACAAAGACAACTGCTTGGTTTACACAGTGTGTGTACTACAGCTAAGGTCAGTCAGTCTCATCACTGCTGTAGAGCTCAACTGTACCTGGAGCTTCCACTGTGACTCCTGTGTCTGGAAGAACTGCGGCTGGTGGAACGGTAGGATCTGGACAAACATGCACAAACAGAATTTTTAGGGCATCAGCCTGTCTCCACATCCTCTTAAACATTCATATCTGGCCAAACTGCTCAGCCAAAGTAGCAATGCTAATTGCAATTACACCGAATGGAACACATTGTGGAACCCAACCTTAAATTAACTGCATACACCTTCAGAATACATCAAATCAATAAAATCCAGCAGTCAATCTGCAGTTGTATGAATCTGTAATTCTCACCGTTTATAGCTTAGTGTTAAATGTGATCACCCATCAGAATGATTACTACTTTGAGAGATCAATGTAAAAATGGCCAACCCAGCTGTTTTAAAAGATTCTAGAATATAGACTACTGTAGTCACCTTATCTTCAAAACATAAATTGTTTTTATTGAGGGGGGGTCCTTGCCAGGGGTGGAGCATGTTATGAGGTGTTGTTTGTTTCCATGTAATCATTTGAGACTGTGATGTGATGCAAGTACCGTAATTTCCCGGCTATTAACCTAGGTTAATACGTTGATTTTGAAAACTGTCGGCAGCTCTGCAGCATTTTTTAAGGTAATCCGGCGATATTAATTACGCATCCAAAACTAAATTGTTTTGCATGGTAGAGGGCTTTTCACATGGGAATTGGCATCCCGCTCTCCATCCTGCCCGCCTCTCATGTGAAAGGCAAATATAGTCCAGTCACAGAAGCTATGCCTCTGGTTTTGAGGTAACCATGAGAACAGAACAGTAAACGAACCATGTAGAGTGTAGAGACATTAGGCCGAAATTGTCCGGGTTTTAATTCACTTTGGAGCACCAGAAGTCGGGCTTTTCATGGCTCAAAACCTCCCGA
>JAODTR010052214.1:0-17940 GCA_025399935.1 Amblyopsis rosae
GGGGTCCCCTGCTGGAGCTGCTGCCCCCGCGACCCGACTCTGGATAAGCGGATGAGGATGGATGGATGGATGGAAACTTTGGCATGGATTTGAGCGTACGTACGTTCTAAGATCAAATTTGTGTGTAAGTACATTTTATAAATGAGGCCCCAGGATTCAGGTCTAGTGACATTACAATAAAATGATGAATTGTCTATATATAAATATATGTAGACTGAATATAAAACAAATAATATATTAAGCGAACCATTTTAAGCACATCTTAACATTTTGAAAGAAATGACCGTGCACACTTGTTCACTTGTGTAAGCCATAAAAAAAAACAAATGGCATAACATAAAACTATTTACACTGTTAACTTAACAAGGCTTTTTACAAAATGTTACAAAAACACAACCTGCACACTGGAACATCTCTTTTGGGGCGGGGTCGGGTAAGCAGATAACGCTTGACACAATTAGCCTACACGATAATTGTCATTTGGCAATTTAGTGCTGGTTTCCAAAGCAACACAAATTAGCACAAGCATTAAGGAACATAGGAGGAGTTCGGCATGTTTTGATACGGACAGGTAGGCTGGACATGTCAGGGATCAAACCCACAACGTTTGGCCAGGCGTCAATCAACCAACGATTAGGCTACGTGTGTGTGTGTGTACTGTGTTCATATTTACGAGCAGACAAACCACTACTACAGTGTGTGGTCTCTGAGGAGTGGCATGTTAGGAAGACTAGTACACCTGAACCTGAGATCCCGGTTAGAAGGGATCGAGCGCGGCCCGCCATCGCGTGCGCTGCACCTCGTGTACAACCGTTGACACTGTACGTACAGCGGAGTACGTGCTGTGTACTTACCAGTGTCTTATATCAGTGTCATAGCCATCGCCCAGAGCACCGCTTAGCCAGGAATGTTGCACTTGTTCCGCAGGGGCCGCTGGTCACCGGGGTGAAAAGATAGGGGGGGGGGGTGCTTGTCTGAACGGGGTGGGGTGGAGATGGGGGGCTTACAGGTACTGGTGGAACCTGGACGCGGGGATGTTGTGGTGCACAGCCACTCGAGGCTCAGTGCCCAGCGGGGGTCCCGGGTCGGGCTCCCCGGAGATGCTGCCGAGTGCAGGCGGGGACGGGGGCTTGGCGGGGCCGCCGGTCAGCGGCGGCAGGGGTGGTCTCCTCTCCCCGTCGCCGGGGGAGACCACCACGGTGTGTCGGCGCCACGCCCGCCTCTTGCGTCGCGTCTCCGGGGACAGGGGCTTCCGCAGGCCCACGCCGCGCAGGTCGTCGGCTGAGCCCAGCAGCCGCGAGTGCACCTGCTCAGCCAGGGACGGCCCCGCCCCCTCCTTCTCCGCCCCGACAACCCCAAACCCCCCGGAGGGGACGAAGGAGGAGGCCTCACCCCCCACCGCTCCTCTGCCCCCCGGCCTGGCCCGGCACGAAGAAGAGGAGGCGGAGGAGGAGGCTTGGGGAGGTGGTGACGTCCAGAGCCCCTCCTGGTGACTCCTCCTGGAAGAGGAGGTGGTGGAGGTGGTGTAGCTCCTGGCCCGCGCGGGGGGAGCCGAGGCGGGGGCCGGCGGGGGGAACATGTGGGGGGTGGTGTGGAGCTCCAGCACGTCCAGGGAGAGCGCCTTGGCCTTCTCCCCTCCCCCTGTCCTCAGGAGTCGTCTGCGGGCCAGCGTGTCGCACTGGATCAGCCGGTGAGAGTTGAAGGAGGGGCGGCCGTGGGGGCGTGGCCCCGCGGAGGAGGAGGAGGAGGACGAGGGCGTGGCTGACCGCGCCACGGCCCCCGCGTCGCTGCGGGCGAGCGGCGGCGGCGTCGACCGCACCGCAGCGGTTATTGTCGTGGCGGTTGTCGCCGTGGCGGTTGCTGCCGCGGCCGTTGTCGTGGCCGTTCCCGTGGGTGCGGCGGGGTGCGTGCGGTGTGTGTACAGGAAGCTGCGGGGTGTGCTGGCGGGGGCCGACGAGGGCGCTGGGGGAGGGGACGGCTTCTCGGGACGCTCCTGCGTGAGGGAGCGCGAGGCGAAGCCGCTCTCGTTGTCCGTCTCGCTCACCATCTCGCTGTGCTCGTCGTCTGCCTCCTCGCCGGCCCCCCCGCGCCCCGCGGCCCCCCGGCCCAGCGTGGACAGTGTGGAGTACCCCGACACGATGGAGCGGGCGTCCTCGGGGGCGCGCCACGGGCCCTTGGGCACCGCCCTGCTGGTCGCCACCTGCTCTTTCACCTCCTTCTTGTCTGGTCTCTTGTCTGGCTGCTCCTCCCCCACTACTACTCCTCCTCCTCCCCCCGCCAGGTCCTCCTCTTCATCATCTTCCTCCTCCTCATCCACCTCCTCCTCCGCCCGGGGGGCGGCGCCTCCTATGGGAGACCCCACTTTGATTGGCTCGTGCTCCGAGTCGTCGTCGGTGCTGCTGGCCCGCAGGCGGCCGTTGTGACGCCTCCGCCGGCGACGCCCCGTGACGGCCGACATGATGGACAGGGCCAGGAAGTCCTTGGCGGAAAGGTCCCGTCTGGACCCCCACGACCCCTGAGGGGAGAGGGGGAAGAGAGGAGGGGGGGAGAGGGAGAGAGAGAGGGAGAGAGAGAGAGAGGGAGGGGAGAGAGAGGGAGAGAGAGAGAGAGGGAGGGGAGAGAGAGAGAGAGAGAGAGAGAGGGAGGGGAGAGAGAGGGCGAGAGTGAGAGAGAGAGAGAGAGTGAGAGAGAGAGAGGGAGGGGGGCGAGTGAGAGAGAGAGCGAGAGAGAGAGAGAGAGGCGAGAGAGAGAGAGGGAGGGGAGAGAGAGAGAGAGAGAGAGGGAGAGAGAGAGAGAGAGAGGGGAGAGAGAGTTGAGGCGAAGCGTTCAATATCAGCATGGTTTCAACTAGGGGTGTTTTACACGTAATGTGGTAAATTACTAAGTTTAATTGTGTAATTTTTCATTTCAGTTTTGATAAACTGTTAGTAAATAGACAGAGGAACTAATAGCACTAATAAATAAAGGCATACTTGTGACATCTCACATGTATTTGGCATATCGTGCTATATATCGCGTATCGCCCTTCAGCCCAAAAACATCGAGATATTACTTATTTTACACATCGCCCACCCCTAGTTTCAACCTGGCTCACTTCAAAACAGGAATCTGTACACATCTTGTACTGCGGTCAGATGTGACCAAAATCTTAAACAATTAACAATTAAGTTATTATATCCATCTCTGCTGTGGACTCTATGTATGATTAATGCCAATATTGTGATAACAAATTACGTGAAAGTAATCAAATCATAATTACAGTAGACCTTACCCTCACAAATCAGTTAGACCCAATTACGTCTACCAAACACCCAGACTAACCATTTGACGTAACGTGAGGACAACTTACCTTGGATTTAGCCGAGTCACTGTTGGTTGAGTCTGTGGGGAAGAGATAAATAAAATAAATAAATAAATAAATAAATAGATTAAATATTATTCCAGTCAGACAGATGATGGCTTGGATTGGCCAAGGCCAGGACTCTTTCATTTTGTGGCCCAGGGCCAAACCCCAGGATCCAATGCCTGTGCCTTAGTTAAGGGCAAGGGCAGGGGGTACTGGCAGGAGAAAAAGGACACAGGTTCCAGTTTCTTCGTCCCCTCTTTCTGTGACCTTGACCTTGACCTTGACCAAGTCATCATAGCCTGCATGTGGTCAGTGGGCGTGGCCAAGCGGAGGTCGAGGAAGAGCCACATTGGTGTAAAAAACAAATAAAAAGGAACAAACAAACAAATCAAAAGGATACAATGTGATGACATCACAGAAAATGCAAATGACATCAGCCAGTCAAGGCAGCGGCGTGTCGGGAAGATGGCAAGCTTGGAAAAGACCATGGACTATGTGGAGTCGCAGGCTTCGAAAGATGCACTTTTCACACACACACACACACACACACACACACACACACACACACTTTCCCTGAGCTAGTAGTAAGCTAGCAGTGAGCTAGTATTGAGCTAGCAATGAGCTAGCTGTAAGCTAGCGGTGAGCTAGCAGTGAGCTAGTATTAAGCTAGCAGTGAGCTAGCAGTAAGCTAGCAGTGAGCTAGTATTGAGCTAGCAATGAGCTAGCAGTAAGCTAGCAGTGAGCTACCAGTGAGCTAGCAGTGAGCTAGTATTGAGCTAGTAGTAAGCTAGCAGTGAGCTAGTATTGAGCTAGCAATGAGCTACAAGCGAGCTATCAGTGAGCTAGCAGTAAGCTAGCAGTGTGTGGCGGCTGGGCGTACAATAGCGGCAGGCTGCAGCAGAGGACTGCATTGGAACGGTTGCAACTTTGGTGGGAGTGGGCGGTCAAAATATATATACTGCGGGTCCCATGATTTAGCTAACGCTAACAAGAATGCAGTCAATAGGCATGCACACTGTCTAAAAATAAAAAAATAAAAAAACCTTAATACAAACAAACAAATCCTTGAATTAATATGGCCGTAATCTACATGTAACGTTTGTCCATGGCAACCACGTGAACTCTGAATTTAGCTTCACGAGTTTCACTTCGCACCACCGTTAATTATCAAAGTAATTTTGCAGACTATAATCTCACTGAAAACAATTTTGCTCAGAGCTAACGCAGCGCTACATAAGTGCGCACAAAACAACTAAAAACCTTTCATTATTTGTAGTGTATTTCTGTTTGCACGTGCTTGGGGAAGTGGATACGAATGCTGCGGGCGGTAGTGGAACACACGTCGTGGCAGACGGCGGTAATGGTCAGAAATTCAGCGGGGAGCAGGGCTCTAGACTGCAGCCTGTCTCTCTCAGTGACAGACCATGGCCTACATCACAGTGTCGGCAGTAGCAGCCTTAAGCCTCATGAGACCATCCTGATCTGGAAACGCTCAATTCAAAAACGTCATAAATGTTATAAACGTCATAAACGTTATAAACGTCATAAACGCCATAAACGTCATAAACGCAGTGCTAACACATTTGAATCAAACATCCTTATCATATAACTGAACTACCTACTTTTATCTCACCAAGCCAGAATGTTTAAAACCAGACAGAGTTCCAGAAAGCCGAAATGCAAGACATACAGTAATTGTTTTCTACATGGTCAAGAAACGCCTTTGCCTTGAGGGGTTCCACGCTGATGCACGAGGCACAGTTACATTGGAGCTGACGATATCAGGATGGTCTCACGAGTCTAGGTGAGATGGTCAGGAGCTGAGATGTTCCTTCAGCTGGTCTGGCACCAGGACAGGCTGGCCCGCCCACCGGAGACAGCACAGATACAAACCACCACCTCCATCACACATACATTGCACGCAGACTGCATCACAACACAAAGTGCACACGCCGTTAGCATCACACGTGCGTACGCACGCACGCACGCACGCACGCACACACACACACACGCAGTGCTACGGGGTAAAAACCCATCCTACCGCATCTGTGTCTGCTCCACAGGCTCAGCTAGAAGACGAAGGTAGAAATGTGTAGAAGAAGTGGAAAATGAGCGACAAGGAGAGCAGAGAAAACAGACCAGTAGAGATCAGAGAAATACAGCACACACACACACACACACACACACACACACACTATAGAGTACACACAAGAGTAGCAGGATATCAGGCGCTTCCCGTTAGCATCGGCTAGCTAGCACCTGTGCCTGCGCCATATTAGTGCAGTGATTGGTGGGGGTGTAATACGGGAAGCTCACCTGAAGCCTCCCCTAGCATGGTGGTCCTGCCGATGTTGGACAGCAGGTGGTCGATGTTGGGGGCGGGCTGGACGTCCTCCGTGTCGACCGGCGTCTGAAAGGGCCAATCAGGGCTCAGCGTCAGATGGAGTGCAAACATCTGAATAGCCAGCATTAGCCTAGCAATGTAAACCTCCCTTTAACATGGTTCAAAACATATTCACGCGTGGAGCGTTGCTGCAACACGTTGCTGCAATACGTACAGCACACTGCTGTGGAGATACGGCGACACAAACAACACGCACCTTCTCGTCTTTGTCAACGTCGTCGATGAAGAACCACACGTACTGCGGAGGGGGGAGAGGTCAAACAGTCAGCTACATCTACCATGCGTGGCCTGAAACTAAGTCAATTCACCCCACAGCTCGCTGAACAAACACCGTGGTGGCCTCAGATTGATCGTAAGTACTTGGGAATTAATGTCATAGACTCATAGGAGTCATAGGAGAGGGTAATGGGGTCTCACATGCTGAATGAGGGTCTCTACTATCTTGTAGCGGTCGGGCATGTGTGTGACCATGTCTGTCATGTTGTCCTCGGAGGTCCGGACCAGGGTGGGCCCAAAGACCAGAGCCAGGTTACGGGGCTCCATCTGCGGTCAACACACACACACACATTAAACACACACCACCATGCACACATTACACACACACACACACACGCACACACACACACATTAAACACACACACCCATGCATACACATTAAACACACACACCCATGAATACACACACACACAGGAGATCAACAGAGGCAGCTTATATAGGAGTACTGCATTTGGATCATTTGGAATATTCATGTCTGATAATTGTTTTCGTTTGTGTATTTTAGCAGTGGGCATTTTAAGTTGCCCTTGAGTCGTTTTTATATTTTCTATAACTGTCTACTGCCAACCAGGGTTCTCCACAGATAACGTTGTACGTGCCTTATTCTTGTCTGCGTGGTCGGCCACTGTCTTCAGATGGCCAACGAGGAACTTGAGAGTGTGGTAGTAATGATCCGGAAGATCCCGGATCTGTGTAAGACACGGGAAAGGGGAATGTTGTTAGCAGCTGATGGCTGAACCAAGTGGAACCTGCTGCTGCTGGTGTTGGGGGGAAGGGGGGGGTATTGAATGTGACACCACTGCCGTACCAGTTTCTTCATGGTCTTTAGCCTGTCTGAGGCACTCTCCATTCGGTTAGCGTCTATGAAGTCATTGTACTTGTCTATGAAAGGGAAGGCAAGACAATTGGTATAGTTCTATGATGACGTGTATCATAGTCAAATACAGTTTTATTAAGCAGTGTACTTATTATAAAGGGTAACAAAACTCTTGTTGTAGAAACACAGCATCCTCAACATTCATAAACTAAAACAATTACATTTTTTTTTTTATCCGTTTCTATCATTTTCATCTCAGCGCTTACCGTCAGTAAAGAGTGGCTCCGGAAGCTTCCGGAAGAAGGACTTGAGAAGGCTGCTGACCACGTTGAGGTCCTGCCACTTCTGTCGAGGGAGGAACATTCAGAGAGATCGTTATTTGGGAGGGTGTAACAGACTGGTGTCATCTGTCTTGTGTTCCCTGTCCTGTTAGTCCACATTTTCCCTGTGTTCCATGTTTCCGCTGTTCCAATCCATGTTTTCCCTGTGTTCCATGTTTCAGCTGTTCCAGTTCATATTTTCCCTGAGTAAAATCTGGCCTGACTGTGAGACTAGCCAAGTAAAGTCTGACTCTGCGAGACTAGCCAAGTAAAGTCTGACTCTGTGAGACCAGCGGGAGGTTAAGCAATAAGTAAAAGTTGGGGTGGAGACGGAGAGGAGGTTGTGGGTCATACCTCCTCGGCGGGGTTGATGTCAACCCCCTTGTTGAGCTGATCCTGCAGGGTGGAGACCATGGCGTTGTTTCCCGGCACCCTGTAGATGCCGGTGGACTCCAGGCCTATCTCCTCCACCAAGCCGCAGCAGATCTCCACGATCAAGGGGATGAACTGGCAGAATGGGCAGGCAGGTGAAACACACACACCCACCCACATACACACGCACACACACACACACACATTTACATCACGCTTCTATCCAAAGCGACTTACATGATGTACATTTGTCATTAGTTGGGCCAGCAAACACCAGCAATTGTAAGCAACCAATATCAGAATAGTTACAGCATCTTGTCATGTCTACTCCCACGTCAATATATCATTCAATCATCCAACAACGTTCCTAGTGGCCTGAATATAAAAGTGCATAGAACTAAAGTTCTGAATGCGTAAGAGCAGATTAGTGTTTTTTATTAATTTGTTTATAAATAGAGTAGAGAGAAAATAAATAGAGTTAGCATTGAGTGCTAGGAGGTGGAGAGGTTGCTAGTCGAGGTGGATTGTGAAGAGGTGTGTCTTGAGTCTCTTGCAGACACACACACACACACACACGCGTACGTGCAGTGAAAATGTGTGCTAAAGTAGGGCTGCTCGAATATGGAAAAAATTATAATCATGATTATTTACGCGGATTAGTCATTGACTTTGAAAATATGCATTTAGACTGCAATGTGATTAAGCGCTATATAAATAAAATAGACTTGACTTGATTTAATGCACCTAAAAAAACAGTCAAACCAACGAACAGTGAAACCACCTTCAACTGTGAAATGTCCTTTAATACTTTTCTAACTTTCACTTTGACCCTGCGACGGGCAAAACGCAAAAGTGATCATGCGCCTGTTATTCAGAACACAAGACAAAATAAAACTTTACTTTGCACATAATGTGCAAAATAATCTTTTTTTTTCTCGATTATATTGTTTCTGTGATTCCCACTCTAAATCAGATGTAAAATTCCCTGACTTTTCCATGACTTTCCCTGACAAAAGAAATGTGAATGTCCACGACCTATATTGATCAGAAAAGCAGGCCAGCAGATGTGATGTCTGTGTAAAAGAGACAGACAACATGGCAATGATTAGCAAACTAAAAATGAATGTGATATTTCGCAAGGATACTACACACATTCAGACTAGTGGATACATTGAGTTTGACAGGAAGAGGGAGACCTCCTTATGATGGGGGTCTGGGGCTCCTTACCCAGGAAATTATCTAATATTTAATTTCACTGCGTTCTGGTAAATTTTAAAGCACCAGTTTGTGCCCTTTCTCCATCTATTTACGGTGGAAATGTAAAGGAAAAACACTAAATCCAGGCACCAGGCAACAAAATACAATGCAGTAAAAGCTCTTTCAGGCATGCTACAAATAAAAATCCCTATTATTCTATTATTCGACCCAAACAAATGATCAAATTCCCTGACTTTCCATGTCTTGAACAGACCTTTTAAAATGTCATGATATTCCAGAAATTCCATGACCCGTGGGAGCCCCGAGGCTCTTTAAAGGACACAGCTAACACAACACATGCGCACACACCTTGCAACAACCCCCCCCCCCCCCCCCCTCCCACCCAGCACCCCACGGCCTTGAGTGTGGAGGCTAACCTTGTTGTTGACGCCCGGCTGACAGTCCTCCAGCCTCACGCCGAAGGCTTTAGGTCCCGCCTTCTTCGCCTTCTTCATGATGATCATCCCCCACGGGGACTTGGGGGGGCTGCTCTCGTCTGGGAGGGGGGAGGAAGGGGTGGAGGCAGGATGCTTATCAAGCCGTGACTGTTAGGCTCGGGTAAATATTAGTTCTTTTTTAGCGGTTATGTCATTTCAGTATCACGTTATGTACTTTTATTGTATTATTTTAACCATTCTTACACCCTTTATGTTGCTAAAAATGAAGAGCTCGGGGAGGCCCGGTCGCCGCACCGGCGTTGTTGCGGTGGGAAAAAGACCTGTGGCAGGCCAGTTTGGAACAGAGACAGATTACGTATAGTATGAACACCATATTGTCCTGTTGTCTGTGTATTTGTTTGGTGAATATACATGCAGGGTCTGTATATCTGAGGCTATACAGCACCCTCGTATGCGTACGAAGGAGTCTTGGGAATTCCTACACTGAGGTTAGTGGGTACAAGGGGACCGTCCATAAAAGACACGTACTGATAACTAAACTGCTACTGGAATATGCGCTTCCTCCACCAGATTAGCACGGCGCTATACGCATGGTGAAGGTCTGACGTACTGTAGCAAGAAAAAGGAAAAGGATTTCATTTATCTTATATTTCTTTCATTTGATTTCTTTAACCATTTTTATTAACGTACGGCATTTCAGTGTCATGTTATGCATCGTTATTGTTTTCCTTTAACCATTCATATACCCCTCATGTTGCTAATGGTAGTCTGCCATAGCAACACAAATACTTATGCGCCTGTTTTAAAACAAAGTACATGCCCACTGACACTCGGACAAACGCTCCCAGGAGTCAGTACAAGATGCTGTAAAAGCTCCGAGCCGACACTCACGTATTTAATGCACCGCTGTAGACATTCAAACACGTGCACACAAACTAATTTCAATGTTATTTTTCCATTCCGCTGTCTTAGTTATTCGGGGCTGTATTTGTGTATTGTGTCTCTGTTGTATGATTTAAGGGACATTTTTGTTCCACTGTGCATACAGCGTCCCCCCGCCTCAAAAACACAAATGCCACCCTGATTTCCTACCGCAAACTGCCTTGCAGAGTTGGGGAGAATTTCAAGGAGTGATCTGTGTGTGAGCAGAACTAAACGTTCATGTTGTCTGGACTCTCCTCATATGAAATACACCATTTACACCACGTCACATTCTGACAATTACCTTTGCCCTCAGACTTAGGGGAGCGGGGTGCCCCGGCAGCGGTCAGCAGGGAGGGAGGCTTCATGCGAGGGGCCCGGGGAGATGAGTCGGGCTTGCCGCCTGTCGGACTGTAGGGGGCAACAGAGATGTACAACAATGTATGTGATTGTGAAAACCAAATACAAAAGCATACATAGAACATCATGTACGCATGCACACCATCACTAGGGGGCGGCAGAGCACCGTATCTGTACTTTCATAAAATAATGGCATAAAAATAATAACAAAAACATTTTTTTTTGCCTAAATCATCTCCTCGTGACCACCTGGCATCGCTGGTGAAATCACATTCTACCCCTGCAGAATAATGGCCTATGTATGATATCTATATAATGGCCAATATTTATTTTAAGTTTTTTTGTGTTTTTTTGTGTTTTCTAAAAAACCTTTTAAAAAATTACAGGTCATTATTTTGGGAAGAGAACATCATGCACGCGCACACATACACACACTATACGACATCCAAGTGCAAGGCAATGAGATGTGTTTACCTCTGTTTTCGGTAGTCGTTCAGTCTCTTGCTGATCAGGGCTTGTCTGGAAAAGCTGAACTCCTGCAACAAACAATTGCAGCCGCCATTTTAATAACATTTGTACATTTATCTGGTTAAATCGCACCCTAACAGAAATAGCACAGTGTACAGTATATGTAACACTGTTACACTGTAACACGCGACAGTGTTACTGTGTAATACATTAGCAGTGTGTCCGGGGATTAAAGGTGTATTCAGCTACTGTAAGCTAATTGTAAGATAATACACTTTTTGTAAAATTCACCAAATATCTCCGCACATTTCGCTAGTTTACCGTTCTCTGTGCATGTTGAAAAAAATAATGTGATACTTCTACACAGCCCTGGCTCTGTAAATAGCAACATAAACAAAGCCGTAGAACTACGCTTTGCTTCACAATGTGTTTCGATGTGTGAGGCGGTGCTGCGGAGGACCGCAGAGCGATACTGTTTTGATTTGAGCAAGTTAGCAAGAATTACTAACTCTGCCTTTAACAGTGTACCAGCAGGATCCCGGTAGGTAAAGGTCACACCTGCTGCCAATGTAATCGCCAGCCAAACATGCTAAACTAGCTTGTGAGGACGCCGCGTGTCTCAAATCACTCCCCCACAACGTACCACCACATAATATGGCGCCGACAAACTGCACTGTGTGACAAAGCAAAGGCATCTGTGTAATATTTGTGGAAGAAATGTGCACACAATGAACACATGCTGTATGAGTGGCTTGTTTTGTATAATTCCAGGTTTCTATTCCTCACTTTATGAAAGCTGCATAGACCCAAACAGTGGATAGATGTAGCCGTTAGCATTAGCACACTACTAGCATACATAATTCCACACCAGAGCTGTAAATGACACTTTCAGTACCTCAATCTACTGCTTCTGTTAGACGCTAAACTGCATTTATTTGCTCATGTACCTCCTCCGTGCTCACTGACAATAAAATGTAAGATAAAATAAAATAATTTGATATGATTTAATCTGATTTGATCTAGTCTAATCTGATTGAATCCGATTTAATAAAATCTGATATAATCTAAACTAATGTAATTTCATCTGAGCATTAGCATGAGCAATGGAATGATCAGGCACAGTCGGGGTTTGGGGGGGTGACCTCTGACCTCGTTGTCCGTCTTGCCGCTCTCCCGCAGCACCTGGATCCAGGCCAGCATGTCGTCGCGGTCCTCGGCCTGCAGCAGGTGCTCGCAGTAGTTCTGCGTGGTGAGCCGCAGCGCGTGCTTCCGCTTGGTCTCGCTGTAGGCGATGTCCACCAGACAGCCGCGCACGCCAATGGGGGGCTGCTCGTCCTCCGCCGCCCCCCCGCCCCCCACGGGGACCCCCCCGGGGCCCAGCGAGGCCCCGTGCAGCACTGCCTCGCGCTTGTCCCGGTACAGGAAGAGCGAGTGGCAGCGCAGCACGGAGAACGCACGCTTCCAGGGACGCATGCCGCTACCCACCTTCTGCACGGGAACAACAACAACCATTTCATTTCTTTGGTTTTTATAACCAGAATCTGGTCATTTAGCCAAATCATTTTACAGTGAGCATATTACTCACTGTAAATTATTATTATATTAAGTATTGGGCATCTTGCTGAAGGAGGGTTACGGGGCTCCATGGCAGGGTTTGAACCATATAACTTTATATAAGAACGGTTTGAACCCATGACCTGGTTGGAATAAAGATATTAAAATAAACATTAAAATAAATCTATTGAGACAATTTTTCATATTATTCATATTTTTTATCTAGGTAAAAAAATCTCTAATAGATTTTCAATGTTGTCTCTCGTTGTTAAGTAGTTATATGTGCGACTACTACACAAATGTGATGTAGGGTAGCAGCTTTCTGCAGGTCAGAGGTCAGAGATGTGAGCTGCTGACACAGGGTTCTTTATATAGACACACCGACTGTTCTTGTAGCACGCATGAGCTATTTAGCGTTCGCCATCTGTGACCACTGGCGATGAACACACCTTGGGAGCACTTGACGTTTCTGTGCCCTGCACGTCACTACACACCTCGATTTTGATAGGGAATGTGGCGTTTACAAGGTTACGCCGCAGATACCTCTCTCCAGAACACTAAAATGGATTCTCTTTCCAGGCTTCTAAGTGAGTGTGGTCACCTTGCTTCTCACTGGATGAAAGGCTTGTGCCTCAGTCTCTGTGATCTGTGCCGCTAGATCTGTGGCACTAGCATAGAAGCTAATTCACTAGCATAGAAAATACGGCACTAGCATGGAGGCTAATGCACTAGCATGGAGGCTAATGCACTAGCAGGGAAGCTAACGCACTAGCAGGAAGGCTAACGCACTAGCAGGGAAGCTAACGCACTAGCAGGGAGGCTAAAATACTAGCAGAAAAGCTAACACGCTAGCAGGAAGGCTAACACACTAGTAGGAAAGCTAACGCACTAGCAGGGAGTCTAAAGTACTAACAGAAAAGCTAGCGTGCTAGCAGGATGGCTAACACACTAGCAGGTAGGCTAAAATACTAGCAGAAAAGCTAGTGTGCTAGCAGGAAGGCTAACACACTAGCAGGGAGGCTAAAGTACTAGCAGAGAAGCTAACACGCTAGCATGAAGGCTAACACACTAGCAGGGAGGCTAACACACTAGCCGGGAGGCTAAAGTACTAGCAGAGAAGCTAACGCGCTAGCATGAATGCTAATGCATTAGCAGGGAGGCTAAAGTGCTAGCAGGAAGGCTAACGCAGTGGTTCCCAACCAGGGGTACGTGTTCCCTTAGCGGTACTTGAGCAGTTTGCAGGGGGTACTTAGAAAGACTGGAGAGTTACAAATAGTTTACAAAATAATATGAATGTTGATTTCTACAGTAAAATGTGTAGGCTAGGTATGCAAGAGTGCAGCATCTACTGTATCATTCTCCAGGGTGGATGTCAACTGTTACACCGCTCTCTGAAGTTCACGTGAACGTCAAAACAGCTCACAATCAAATCATCTAGATGCTAACTCATACTGTAAGTGTGTTCAATAGAACACGTTTAGGAGAAGCACCAACACACGAGTATGGGGTACTATTACCTTTGTGTAACAGCTCAATGGGTACATGAGACAAAAAAAGGTTGGGAACCACTGGGCTAATGCACTAGCAGGGAGGCTAACGCACTAGCAGGGAGGCTAACACACTAGCAAAAAAAAGGCTAACACACTAGCAGGGAGGTTAACACACTAGCAGAGAGGCTAACGCACTAGCAGGAAGGCTAACGCACTAGCAGGAAGGCTAACATACTAGCAGGGAGGCTAACACACTAGCAGGGAGGCTAACGCACTAGCAGGGAGGCTAACACACTAGCAGGAAAACTAAAGCACTAGCAGGGAGGCTAACGCACTAGCGGGGAGGCTAACACACTAGCAGGAAGGCTAACGCACTAGCAGGGAGGCTAACGCACTAGCAGGAAGGCTAACACACTAGCAGGGAGGCTAACGCACTAGCAGGAAGGCTAACACACTAGCAGGGAGGCTAACACACTAGCAGGAAGGCTAACGCACTAGCAGGGAGGCTAACACACTAGCAGGAAGGCTAACGCACTAGCAGGGAGGCTAACACAGGGAGGTTAACGCACTAGCAGGAAGGCTAACACACTAGCAGGGAGGTTAATGCACTAGCAGGAAGGCTAACACACTAGCAGGAAGGCTAACACACTAGCAGGGAGGCTAACGCACTAGCAGGGAGGCTAATGCATTGGCAGGGAGGCTAACACACTAGCAGGGAGGCTAACGCACTAGCAGGGAGGTTAACACACTAGCAGGGAGGCTAACGCACTAGCAGGGAGGCTAATGCATTGGCAGGGAGGCTAACGCACTAGCAGGGAGGTTAACACACTAGCAGGGAGGCTAACGCACTAGCAGGAAAGATAACGCACTAGCAGGGAGGCTAACACACTAGCAGGGAGGCTAACGCCCTAGCAGGGAGGCTAACACACTAGCAGGAAGGCTAACGCACTAGCAAAAAAAAGGCTAACACACTAGCAGGGAGGTTAACACACTAGCAGAGAGGCTAACGCACTAGTAGGAAGGCTAACGCACTAGCAGGGAGGCTAACACACTAGCAGGGAGGTTAACGCACTAGCAGGTCCCTCATCATTAGCGGTCTCTGGTAGCGCCCACCTTGCCCTTCTCCGTGAGGATCTGCTTGTAGTGCAGCCAGCCCTGGCGCCGCACGTCGCTGTAGGTGATGCTGCCCAGCTCCGACGTGGAGTGGCGCTTGGAGCGCACCTCCTCCGCCGTGCCCAGGCTGTCCAGGGACTATAACACACAAACACACACAGTCACACACACACACGGACACACACGCATGGACATGCACCCACGCACGCACACACACACATACGCAGGACAAAGGTTTTCATGGTGGCACAATGCACAGTATGAATATATACGAGGTCCAAAGAAATGCAACTCACCCCATCTGTGAAAAAGCTCTTAACTCTTTTTGGTAGCCCCCTTCTGAGATGAATAACAAAAAGGGTTGCCCATATTAGTTATGTTTGCACTGAGAACTGTATCAAAGCTGTATAATACTCATAATAATCTTTTCACATTCAAAGTGTGTACAATTTAAATTGTACACACTTTAAAAGTCACTTGTGTGTTTTGTGGGTTTCGTGTCCCTAGGATTTCGGAAATTAAAATTGTTGAATAAAACAAGCTTTTCATCGGATACTGAACATACACAATGTACGTCATTTAACTCATATTTAACATTGTACTATTTTATGCGGTTGAATTTTGTGACTACTTTAAAAGTTTGAGCATTTCATTGTCAACAATAAGCTCTTACATTATTGTACATATGACAAATAAACTAGAACTTGAACTGCAAAATTCCAACCAATCAGGGCATTTGACAGACTTTAATCCAAAGCCACTCAAAGTGATCATAAATGATGTATGGATGAATATCTGAGGGTTAGGCAGAGAGTCTAGGTGTGTTGGGAACTGAAAATAAGATAGAAGTCCATAGGAAATACCTTTACAAAGAATGCAAACATGTTCTGACACAAATACTGTTGTATACAATTGTTAATACATACTACTAATAAAAACTACAGATGCATTCTCTGTGAATGGATGGAAGTGTGCTCAAACTTGCCGAACTGAGGCAAACGTCCGAAACGAACATGCAATTAAATTTTTTTTAAGTTTTCTGTAAACATTCCAAATTGTAAAATATAAACTGTAACGTCCATGTGTGTTTACCAAGAACACGTGTTTAACTACCTCCTCAAACAGAGAACTACCTCCTCAGAATGTGAATTACTGTACCTCCTCAGACTGCCAACTACCTCCTCAGACCAAGAACTCAAAGTAAAGGAAACTGTTTTAAAATTAGTTTGCCAATTTGAACACACCTCTTGTCCTTCTGTGCACCCCCAGCTATAGCCCCTCCCTGCCACACTTCCCTGGCCTAACCCCTCCCCCTCACATTCCCCCCCCCCCACTTCCCCTCACACATCCACTAGCCTTGAGGGACCATTGTGGTCTTGCAAAATTTCATTCCGCCGCAAGAATCACTGTGGAACCCCGCAATTCAAAAGCGTTTTGAGTTGGGTTCCAGACTGACACCGACTCACTGTAAAATGAAGCTGAGGCTACCTCCACCCCACCCCGTCCCAGGTACTCACGATGAGACTCTCCCGTCCTCCCTGAAGCTGTTGAGGCCCTCGTCGCAGGACTTGGAGCGCTCGGCGGTGATGGCTAGAACATAGGAGGAGCGGTGGCTGGGTTTAATACTGCCTGCTCAGCACGAGAGAGAGAGAGAGAGAGAGAGAGAGAGAGAGGGAGGGGGCGAGTGAACGAGCGAGCAAGCAGGTGGGCGAGAGAGGGAGAGTGAGGGTGAGGGAGGGCGGCCACAGCAAGAGGAAAGAAAAAAAAAAACAGAATATGTTGATGGCTTGTCAATCAACAGCGCGGGTGGTGTTGGATTGACGGGCGGGCGGTCATGGGCGGGGTTAGTGTCGGGTCGATGGCGGAAGGGGAAAGCGTGCATCTGATCCGACCGAGTGCTTGGCCGCGCGGTCGGTGGGCATGCGAGTGGGTGCGTCGGGCACGGACCCCGGCGCTCCGTCAGAACCAACCAGACTGGCCTGATATGGTGTGAGGGGGCGGGGCTTATCCAGGTGGATGCTAAATAACAAATAACATGCGGGGAGGAAAAGATCTAACATGCACAACATAAAATAAAAGGCTAAAAGTACGTCTATGGTCTGAATAACGACAACGCAACGCATGCATGGGGTTGTCGCGGCAATAGGGGGGGGGGGGGGGTGGGTGGTCGGCCGGTGACGTCACTCACTGCAGTCGTGCGAGAAGAGCCTATTGTTTGGGGGGAAGGCGAATGTGGGGGATGTGGGGCTAGCCGAGGCCGCAGTTGTCGCCGCCGCCACAGGCGGCGCCGGACTGGCGCCGCTGGATGACACCACGGATGACGCTGGCACGTGGCGAGCACGCAAGTCAGCGCCGGGGCTCGTGGGCTCATCTGTTGTTGGGAGGGGGGGTAAGAGGGAGGTTAGGAGGGGAGAGAGGAGGGGAGAAGAGAGGGGAGGAGGGGAGAAGAGGGGAGAAAAGAGGGGAGGAGGGGAGAAGAGAGGGGAGGAGGGGAGAAGAGGAGAGAGGGGAGAGGGGGAAGAGAGGGGAGGAGGGGAATAGAGGAGAGAGGAGGTTTAAGTGAGGGGAGGAGAAAAGAGGAGTGGGGAGGAGGGGTTTAAGTGAGAAGAGGAGAGGTGGGTTTAGCTGCACAGAGGAGGAGGGAGGAGAGAGGAGGAGCAGGAGCCGTCTGCAGACCTGCGACAGTGGTTCTCAACGGGTGGGGGAAGGGGCCTTCTTGGGGGCGGCCATGACACTTTCACCCAAAGGTTTTACACAGTGATGATGAGTGCAGCTACAGGCAGGGTCAGTGGATCTCCAGCAAGCCTGCTAACGTCCAGCTCATACCAAAACAAACTCACTCAG
>JAODTR010052225.1:2132-17938 GCA_025399935.1 Amblyopsis rosae
AACCCCAAAACCCCCCCCCCCCCCCCCCCCCCCACACACACACACACACAATAGATCACTTCATTTCACGTGAATATGTGTATTATTCGAGAGGAAACCAAGCCAATCACAAGGTGACTATCAAGGTGATAGTCACCTTGAAGAGAGACGATACAAATGCAACCGGGATGTGAACATGATTGGTCTACTCTGCATGGTGACACCGGAAGAAGGCAAAGTGTTCTCACTCCAAAAACAGTGATAGGGATTTAAGGCGACGATGTCAATGTGACAAATGCCACAAAGAAAGGGGGGGCCCGGGGCGACAGATTAATGCCAGGTGATTGCGAGGGGCATCCCAGCGCAGAACATCTCCCCTTAGATGGGGAGGAGCAGGTTAAGGGGGTGTAACTGGTTTCCAAGTGAATTCTGGGCCTGTAAAGCACTAGCTTCATCATCACCACGGAGATCGTCAAGGAAGAGCAGCATGTCCCAGACAGCTGAAGGTGCTATGCTGAAGATATTAAAAGATATAACGTGCCCTACCACATGCTGCAGAGCAATTACATGTGCCAGGAGTCAGAAGAACAAGACACTTTAGCGGTGTGCACAGAAGACGTGTTCGTGCGCGTGTGTGTGTATGCGCACGCTGATAATTGTCAGCCGAAGATGCTGCAGGACAACGCAGAGGTGTAATAACTGAATTATTTTCTTAATGTCGCTTTCTTCTTCTCACTCGTTTAATTAGCTTATATACAGTATGTTTGTATTAGCGGCACGGTAAAAACGTACAGGCACACTAATGCCTTGAAACTAAACTTTGTTTGAAATGAGAGCATACGATCATCAGAGACACTAATGACTTTGATATGATGGTCATTGTGTGTGTTCTGGCCATGTAAGATAGCCTATCCTACATAAAACAGCCAATTTAGCATCAACCTATGGCTGCCCCCCGAAACAAGGAGTAAATTGCTAGCAATCTGAAATTGTTTATAAAAAACATATAGGAACAATACATTGATCATTATAGAAAACTTGAAACCAACCATATATTGTGTGTTACTGTAGCTAGGAATACAATTATATGGTTATCTTTAAAACAATAGGAAATATTAATAAATACTGTACATTATAATCACTCATGTAAACCATCGAAAACGTATGTAATGTCTCACTGAAAATAAAACTCGGTTGAACATAACATTGGCACCTACTGCTGTGTTTGTGCCAGGTCCACATTGTGAATGTATGGGTGGCTGGGGGAGCGTTTCTGGATGTGTCTGATATGTCTGTGAACTCCTGCCGTTCAGAGGCAAATGGAACAATAAGACTCACAACTCAACAACCGGGGGGTTCTTAGAGGAAAACGTAAATAACTTTATTTTTAGAAGTTTCTGGTTTCATTCGCACTAACAGACTAAGGGACAAAAACACCAAAGCAGATACATTTAGTTTTTATGCCTCCAGCTCGGATAAACAACAAATATTTAAGACACTAGGGGCCTGCAAGATTTTCAAATAATCAATCAATTGGGGTGCCAGTATTCAAGCAGGATTATTTGGGTGTCCATATGCTTTGCATCATGGGAAGTCACAGGTAATGTTGGCAGAAACTTGATATTACAATTAATAATGATTTTGGATGAGATTTAGATTAACATTCACCGATATTGTGTTTTTAAACAAATTCTGATGTTTTATTATTGTACAACTTTAACAAGCATGTTCAATAATGTTCCACTTCAATACTTATGGATTATTTCTCAGCATTACTTTAATACACGCGTCCCCTATAGCGGTTAATAACCTAATAATGCTTGTTGTTAACCCTGCCAATTATATTCACCAAGCTTCTTATATTTTTCCATACTTTAATGATTTAAGCAATATGAGGATTCTCTGCGTGTGTAATATAATTGACACCAAACCATATCTGTTGCATCCTATAAAGACCATCACCTATTGCCACAAATGGGATTTAGAGAGGCTTTAAAATGTTGAAATCCAAATTGAATCGCCATACAGCATGCGTGGCTGAGTGTGATGTTACATTACTGGCCACTATGGGGAGGTCTTCAGTTCAAGTGTCAGTATCTTAATTTACATTATGTGATCATAATCTCCAATCAGAGCATATGGCTTCATGCTTCAATAAGAATAAACCTACACTCAGCACTTGTCTAGTGCCTTGTTGACCTCTGCAGATCTCCATTAAAAACACATTTTGCATTAAAATTAGTATATATCTAGAATACTTTTTTCAAATTCAAATTAAATAGGCAAAAAGCTTTTCTCAAGAGCATGGTAATGAGGCCAAAAGATGCTCAAGTGTTGGCTGTTTGTGTTAAGCATCAAATGTTAGGACCATACTGCCCTCTGCTGTCTTTAGGAGTGCAGTGAACACACACGGCAGCACGCTGCAAACTGTACCTTACCAATTAAAGGTATAGTCATTTATATAATATATATATATAGAGAGAGAGAGAGAGAGAGAGAATTTTTTTTACTCGATCAAAACAAACACCACTCCCTTCAAGGCTGTCGGGTGCTCCCTCAGAAGCTCCGCCCTCACACATTGAAAACACATTGCCAAGGCTAGGATACTGTTGTGTGCGGTCTGTCTGCACGACCTTGTTTCAGTTCCCATTTAAAGAGCCAGCTCGTACACACATGCAGAATTTAACAAAGAGTTGCTGACTCTTATTTTGATAGTGAATCTGTTAGTGATCTACAAACTATCACCAATATATCAAAAATTCACAAATGAATGTCTATAGACATTCAACAACAAAGTGCTCCTTTCAAATGGAATGAGATACAAAATATTTGTGACTAAGTGAAAAACTGAAATCTATGACAGAAATTGAGATGGGTTGCTCTAAATGTTTTCAATGTTCTTAATCTACACTGTAATGTATAATCAGGAGTAATAACAGAAATGTGTTTTATGTTGTGTTTTTATGTTCTTGTAACTGCTATTTTACTGCTTATTCATTTCATAAACTGTACGGTCAGATACTGAGCAGAGAGACAGATGATCAAACAGTTGCTGGTTCAAACCGCCTGACTATAAATGTCAGTGTCCCCAAGCAAGACACCGAACTGCTCCCAGTGGTTGATGGCCATCATGTAGGCCGTACACGATAGCTGATAACAATCAATAAGTGTATGAATGTGCGTGTGAGTGGGTGAATGCGAGGCAATCCCATACAGCGCTTTGAATGGACTGAATGTTAGTAAAGTGCTATATAAATGCAGGCCATTTATCATTTACCAAACGGGGAACTATTTAATGTCAGTTTCGGTGACAGACAGTCAGCTTGTTCTCCTTCCCTTCCTAATCACAATATTTTACATATTGTTTCAGCCTCACAAAGAGCAGAGTTGCAGAACAATGTCAACTATGTCAATATATCTTCATATGCTTTTGGTGGTTTTACATGTTCCAGGTTTGGATTTTCCTTTTATTCATCATGTATTGATGTGTTATACTGTATAGTATTTGTGGTTGTGTTAAATTACATACAAGTTTACTCACTTACTTATTTAATAATAAAGCATGATGCATGTTTTATATACCTGCATATATTTTTGTAGGATTCAAAGATATGTTTGCTTTGTGATATCTTAAATTTCTCTTTTATATTTTGTGTAGTACTTTCATCACGTTTTTACAGCATTACATACCATTTGTTTTAAAAGGCAGTAAACGTTAATAGACCTTTTATTGTGGTGAATAGTGACTTCCTGTTTCATCAACAGCCAGGCTATTTACCATTATCATAATTCTATTCTGCAGAGGTGTGCTTGCTTCCAAGGCCAGAGAATCTTAAAGTGACATCTCTCAACATGGGGGCTATTCTGAGTTGGGATGCCCCTCGCAATAACCCAAGTGGACTGACCTACACGGCAGAGATCAGGTGTGTAGCATACAAACTGACTCACCAGCGAAAATTTCCCCATTTATAGCTAGATAGATTACAATGTCAAATCTTGTGTCAAAAGCTTAGATTCATGCTAAAGCCACGGTCCATCTGGATCACATCATGTCATGACGCATGTTTTACAGCTAAAATGACAGTGATCTACTGTATAATAAAAATGTATACAAGTATCCAGTGGGAATTGGATAGTTCCCATTTATGCAAAAAGAGAGCAGATACTTTCTCTCTCTCACTCACACACACACACACACACACACACACACACAAACGTCATCCCTATCTGCAACTGCTCTGTCCTGGGAAGGATACCAATGCATATGGTGGTGCAAACTGCCCAACACAGCATTGGTTCCCCACGCCCCCACCATCGAAGCTGCCCAGCGCCCTCCGACCCTCTGAGAGGCGCTGCAGGACCAGCATGTTCAGGAACAGCTTATTCCCTGCAGCTGTCACTCTGCTGAAGGCAGTATCACAGCGATAGCCCCCCCCCACCTTATACCCCAACACTCTCACCCACCTTTATCAGGCCTGCTCCCCCCTAACCCCCAGACTATCAACAACTCAGCTGATTAGAAACATTTTATGTGTATATAATTCTGTACATACTGTACAGTAATGTACTGTATATATTAGCTATAGTTGTATTGCTTGTCCATATTAATTATGTTTACATTAATATTTGTTTGTATATATATATATATAATGATTATCATCATCATCATCATCATCTTATCAATTCACTGCTTCTTTGCACTTCTGGATTAAATGGTAACTGTGTTTCATTTCCCGAGTATTGTACTCGTCAATGACAAAGTTGTATCTGAATCAAGGGCAAGACATTTACTATGTGCCTGTATTGTATATCCACAGAGGACTTGAGGACTTTGAGCCAGCTTGCCGTAGCGTAGCAGAAACGTGGTGTGATTTGGGCGTCCTGCCAAGCTGCCATGGAGTGTATTATCTTAGAGTACGGGCAGAGCTCGGAGACCAGATATCCACCTGGTCACAAAGCACCGTCTTCACCCCAGCTGAGGAGAGTGAGTAGGCCTTGATTCACACCAAGAACAAAGACGATAATTGTGCTCTTACAAAATTATATTGTTTTTATTAGTCATATCAACACCCTTTTTGTGTTCTTGTTATAATAATAATAATAATAATAATAATAACAATGGAGTATAAGGGAATGTTGGCAGTGGCAGTGTTGGCGTCCTAGTGGATACGGCTTAATTAACTGACAAATGACTGAGGCCTAGTTAACTTCAACATTGCCCTGAGCACTGTGGTATTGGGAACCGTATAAGACAACATGCATGTCACATTTAGCACAAAAAAGACCATTAGTGTGTTATAAGGCATGCTGTCAAAGACGTCTTGCACCCCTTCTGTATTTTTTTGGAAAAACTCTTGCCACCATCAATTGCATATTTGTATAGTTATTACTATACATATAGTTATATATACACACTATAGGACATTTCCTTGGACATGGGACTCTGTTAATGCTACAATTGACAGACCAATTAACTAACTTACAATTAATTAACTTACAAAACGCTTTAAATCTTTCCGATGTGTTAGTTTATAACCCTTTATAGGGAACTCGTTGAAATACTTAGAAATTCAAAACTTCTATGCTGCGCAGCGTTTTGAGTGGCCGGAAGTTTAGAAAAACGCTATATAAATGCAGTCCATTTATTAATGATATACATGTACTTATTATTTAAGAACATTTAAAACTTTTGTCCAACTAAACTAGTATTTTATTTTTATTTATTTAATGTTGTCTTTCTTTCACGTGTCAAAGTCCAGTCCCTTAGGTAACCGCTTCATTGTACTTTATGAAGCAGCTGCACTATTAAATAATTGTCCTAAGTTATAATGCATTATTTGTAAAAAAATAAAAATAAAAATGAAAAAAGTGTAAATGCTATGTCTTACTAAACACAATGAGCTTTCCCCCCCCCCCCCCCAAAAAAAACACACTGTGAATGGCTGGGAGAAATCCATGTGTTTACACTACCTCACAGAGAAGCTTGTCAACGCCATTTTGAATATTCGGGGAAGTGACCAAATGTGGTAGCCCTATATGAAGTACGGCACAATGTGTAAATTATTATGCATAGCATTAATGCTAAGTTTTGTTTGCCTACCATCACCTACTGCAGCCTAACCGTCCTGGAGGGGTGGATTGCTCCCTCTGTGGTCCCTTCCCAAGGTTTCTTCCCTTTGTTTCCCGCATGGGGTTTTAATGGGAGTTTTTTCTTGCTAGGGGGGAGGAGCAGGTTATGGAGGTGTTGTTTGTTTCCATGTGAAATGCAGGCCCTAGTACTGCCCTTTGAGACTGCAATGTGATTAAGGGCTATATAAATACAATTGACTTGACTATAGTTATTCCAATTTAACACAAACGAAAAAGATCAGAATATAAATTAATTTGTGTCTTTCTCACACTAACACACAGAAAGACAGCGGTCAGCCCATCATGGTCGTGACAACTGTTAACCGTTTGATTATTTTGTCTGTCCAGCTGACATTGGCCCCCCAAGCGTTACCTTGGTGAGGAGAGTAGAGGGTCTGGAGCTCACCATCAAAGACCCAACCATGAAGATCAACTCAACTCTAAGGGACTGCTTAAGCGACGTCAGCTACGATGTGAAGTTCTGGAAGAAAGACCACCCAGAAGACGTATGAGCACTCTAACAAGCATGTGAGACTGTTGTTAAAGGGTGGAGTCGGCGAGTGTAAGGGGATTGTACGCTTTTTGTTAATTCAGCGATCATCTCCTCACGGCCCGTTAGCTAGCTGCCTGTTCTGTGCGAGAGCACCTTAAGACGTAGGGATGTTACGATACCAGAAATGTAGCAGTTGATACCAATATCAGTGAAATTCCACGGTTCTTGATACTCATTTCGATACCACGGGGGAAAAGAAAATGTATATATATTTATATATACACACACACACTATATACAGTATACACAGGTTATATATAAAAATACTGTATAGTGTAGCCTAGCTAGTATGTTACACGTTTTTAAAAGCTATCTTATCATAGTATCTCAAGCTCATAACGTTGTATGCTGAGACGTTATTTGTCAGCTCTTCTGAAGCTGGGGTTTTTTCTACGTGCCATGAGGATGATACAGGCTACTGTAATGTCTGTACAGAGCATGGTCTAATGTCCGGTGCTCGTTGAAATAAATGAATGACAAGCCTGTTGCTTTACCGCCTGGGGCTCCCTCCGTGACTCGGTGCCCGCACGAGAGTGCTCCTAGGCCGCGGAAACATTCACCCAGATCCCGGCCGGCGCTCTGGAGGCATCGCCAAGCTCGCCGTGAAAAGCGCAGAGCTGCAGCCGCACAGGTTTGATCTCCGGTACCTACAAAAACAAGTACAGTCATGTTTTCTGAATTTTGGCATCGATGACAAGCTTCCTCCAGCATTGCTGACTCCACCTTTAAGCACGGGCTAGTGTGATCAGCATGGCCAGGGTTTTGTAGCCAGGTTTTGAAGTAAATCGACATTTCATTGTGTTCGCTGAACATAACCGGCAGTGGACTGTGAAAAGGGGAAGGAGTTGGGCTGGATTAGGTTGAACAACGCTCACATGGTTTAACAACAACAAAGAGATTGTTGCGTTTCAGCTATACAAGACCTCTTCCACACATTCTGAAGGATGTGCCCACAATGGTTGTGTGAATTCACTAAAATATAAAATAAGTGTATTAATATTCCGATTTTATATTTAATGCCTTTCATATCAGAATGAGACAGCATACATTTAAGATTACATCATTGGGCAACACTCGTTTTAATGTTTCTGAGGAAACGCGTCTTTCAGTAAAGGTTCACTAAATGTTCAAATCGTTCAGTCCACTGAACGCACCCCTTCTGTATCGTGTTAGGCGGTGGTCAACAGTAGAATCTCCAAGCACAAGGTGACATTGACACATCTGGACGGCGACACCAGCTACTGTGTCCAGGCCAGGGTGAACAGCTACCAGCTCACAGCGGAGTACAGCGACCCCCAATGTGAGTATGTGCAGCCTACAAACACTAGCCATCACAAATGGAGTGATGTCTTACAGTAGCACATATTTGTATAGTGGTTCGTTTTACCCAGGGGTGAGTCATAGATAAATGCAACCTCTAACTTAAATTACACATTTTAATAAACATTGCAAAGCTGTAAGATAGTGTTGAGAGATATTAACGTTACACAAATGTTATACAGTTGTTTCTTTTACAAGCAAAGCCTACAACCCCAATTCTGATAGAGGGGACAAATGGGTGTCGCCATTGCCCCCCACCCCCCCCCCCCCCACACACCCACACACACACACACACACAGTATAATAAGTGTAAGTAAAGACAATATGATTACAGTGGTAAGATACCAACTTTTTTGTAGTATTCACAAACAATTAAAGTCGCAAGTTAAAATGTCATAATGTGTTTCCAATATAGCACATGGTGAATATACAAATCGCTCCATCCATACAGTAGGCCTACCAACTGTCTAGAAATGTAGGGATGCAAAATTAATACGGGACTGAATTGCATGTTAATTGCATGCATACATACATGCATGTTAACTGCATGTTAATTGAACCTCGAACCTTGAACAAAAGAGCCCTGTGCATTATTAGAAAAATATGAATATGCTCAGGTGCTGCGGAAACATCAGTGAAGAAGTTCTCCGCAACCGCGGTGGGTAGTTTGGTTGTTTTGGCAGTCATCCTGCCGCTGGTCCTGGTAACAGCCTGGCTCATCCACCGGGGAACACACTTCTTCAACCCCAGGGTCAGCCTACCCCCACACTTCAAAAAGGTACGCCGTTTCCATCCTGTACATCCGGACTAGCTTTCCAAACTGTCAGAGCACCACACCAAACCCCCCTAAGTTCATATGCTCTCAGAACTGAAATCCATTTGTTCATTCATTGCCTTAACATAGTATTTTTTTTTATAGCCAAGTGGAACCCACACTGCAAGGAAGTAATGTGTTAACCTGACATGCCACAGTAAATGTTGTCACAAGTCCACTAAAACTGTTTGTGAATGGCTGTACTTTCAAAAAAAATACTTGGCAGTTGATTGGATGAATATCTGGTTGTTTTCGCTGTCGGCACCATGGTCGGCACACCTAAACCACACCCGTATAGCTATAAACACAACACTAAATGGAAAACCACGCCCGTATAGCTATAAACACGGCGCTGATTGGAAGGTTCAGTTGCTACTCGGACACATTCAAAATGATTCAGAGGCTTTCCAGACTGATTCTCACGGGGAACTGAATAAACTGAAGCTCGCAAAATCAGGATGGTCTCACGAGGCTAGTAATGTGTAGCAGGTCATAAAATATATATGTGGACTTTGTGTCTAAAACCAGTATAGAGTCCCATCATGACAGGCAGCTCATATCTCAGTAAAGAACCCCCATTGGAACCTTCTTTCCGAGTGTTTTCAGATAACTGTGTGTATTTTAGTGGATTTTTTTGATCTTATAAAAATATGTTAAGTAAATGTTGGATGAAAACATAGACTGTACAGCTTCTGCCTACTTTATATATGCAATATTGTGTCGCAATATCGTATCACAATGTATCACGATACTATCGTATCGTGACCCATGTATCGTGATAATGTGATACAATACCAAGTGTGTCCATGTCAATGTCATCATGTGTATTAAGTTGTATTGAAATGAACATCCTCCATTTACTGACTACTCAAAGCATCTGCTGGAGGGATCTAGTGCGTCGGCCATGTTGGCTCAACAGGCCGGCAGTTCCGCGCAGGAGCGATGGGACAGAATCAGCTGCCTCTATGAAGTGCGTCCCCATAGCGACACGATAACTCACAAGGACGAAGAGCTCATCCTGAGCACTGAGAAGGGGAACAGCCTCGGCAAGGAGACGGTGCAATACTGCAACGTTACGACTGCGGGCGCGGCCTATCGAAACATCATGGCGTTTGAACATCTCTGAGCAGAATATTATGTGGCCGAGCAAGGGCAGGTCTATTTTCTGAGCTATGTTATGTAAAACAATAACTGTGCAATGACTGACTTAAGTGCTTAAAATGAGTTCCAAAACAATAACTATGTATAATAAAATTGCAATATATTTTTTATAAACAAGCCATTAAGTCTCTTTCCTAAAATGTTAAAGGTCAAAAAGGTATAGATATACTACTGATATGTTTTAAACTGCTGGTGTAAAGGTAAAGAAGTTATGCAATTCACTCTGCAATTAGACATTTGCTAATGTAATGCAATCACCTGTAAACATTTTAGTGTGCCTGCAAGTGGTTCGGGCCAAAAATAGACTTAAGATTAGGCCAATTATAATAGTGATTAAAGCATATATTATGTAATTTATTGCAAGATCGATATGCTTGTAGCTACAATTAGTTACACAACCTGGCAATGCTGTTTCTCTGTGACTGCAGTCACATAAATGTGTCAACTTTTTTCATGGGATAAAATCTAAATGGCACAATAACGTTATTAGCCACCAGATGGCATACGCAAACTAAAGAAATTTAAAGGAAATAACATGTCTTAATTGAATGTAACTTTCACAGTGATTATTAGACTATTAAATTAGGTTAGCTAATACAGTTCCGAATGTTACACAAACAATATTATTAGCCTACTCAAATTGCGCATGGTTACTGCACACGGTAGGTAATGGTACCTCTGCACCGTGACCTTTCTTCATCTCGTAGGTCTACCGTACCGGTACTTCGTCTCCTGGTGTGATGGTGGTATCATGTTCTCCTTCCTTTTCTTCACTTATTTAGCTTTTTTAGAAAGTTATGCCTATGTGTACAACTAAATGCAGCATGCAATTAGCCTACATGTGGGTCAGTGCTGCTTGTTTGTCCGGCCGCAGTCTGCATGACGCTAGTAGGCTACCGTACCGCTACTAATTAGGATACCATGCTGGTGGTTCTGCCTACCAACCTTGATCGACAGGTGACAGTAGCCGTTTGGTTTCATTGGAAAGCACTGTCTAGCTGATGTAATGCCTGAATAATTGTATTATTTATTCAGTTAAATATAATAAAAACAGCAAATGTATGCTACAGGAAACAGGAGACAAAATAAACCTATTGGATACCATATCGTGTTGCTACAATCGGCAAGAGAGAACTTTTGACAGGTTTAGCATTTGACAGCAAATGCCGCGTGTAGTTGTGAATCTGCCTAGTGGTTAATGCTGGATATTGCATTTACCAATTTCTAGCTACATACGGTGTATGTCCTAACTAATGTTTAATAGTTATTCATTTTATAAATATATTCCTTATAAGAGTCCTCTGGTCAGTGATCAAGTAAAATAAAAGTAATTAAGATACACAATATTGGCCTAGAAACAGCTGCTGCAATGAGGTCCAAAACCATAATTAAACTGCAAGATATCAACCAACAGTCTAAATTTTAAATATACAGAAGTGACCGGTGATTTATTGCTTAATTTAGAAATTGAAAAAAATGCCCCAATGATCTGCTAAAATAAAGCAGACATTAAAGTGTTTTATTTAAAAAAATCCCCTCTACTGACTGAAAATAAAGACATTTAATGTCAGTGTAACATTTAATGACAACTCTTGTGTTTTAAGCTTCTGCATCTGACATGCTTTTCCTGTAAAAGACTGGAAATTTTAATTTCTACAAATTCTGCAAACACAAAGGCCATTTTAAATAGAACAGCCTGAACAATAACAGATTGCAATACTAAACTATTTTGTCCTTGGTGGCTTTTGTGGCAATGTTTACGATAATGATTTCAGCTATGGGAGATATTAATTATTTGCAATAATACACTTTAAAAGCCATATTCATAGTCAAAAGTGATTAAATCCTCCAAAGTACAACTTTTGCCTTTTCTACATTTAGGGTAATTTCATACATTATAAATATGTTGAATTAATCTGAATTACACCATAAATGTCAGTCTGTGTGTCAAGAGAAAACTTACATAAATTATATAAATTGGAATATAAACATATGAAAAACAGAATCCGAAATTTGTCTCTACACACAGAAAACATGGTTACATAATTAAAATACATATTTACATTCTACAATCTATGAAATGCAGTTTGCTTGGATAACTGAGGTCTCATCCAAAGAACCTAATACTGATTTATTTTATCCATAAAAAAATAAACTGAAAAACTACATAGCCGTCGAATCGTCAATGCATATGAGTATCCAAAAGGAACGGTAAAATGAAGACGGTTCAGGCAAGTTCAGTCTCACGTCACTTATGGCTTCTGATAAAAGACTCAACTTCCCACAATGCATCACTGTCCGTCAGACAGCACGTCCCAAGGCCAGAGGTCCACATGCCATTTTACTTGCTTCTCTCAGGAAACCCTTGGAGAGCAATGATTTGCGAAGGACCAATGTCAGTCAACAGGAAAGGGGGCGGAGCTTAGGATATGACCTCATGGGTGTCACCGTTCGGCCGCAGCCTGTTTGCAACAGGTGGGAGGGGCTTCCTGAAAAATTCTGTGGAGGGGAACAGAAGAGGTTATGGCTACTTCAGTACGGCACAGTGTAAGCCGCCTCAAATACAACGTCAATGTTGTTCTGGTTGATACAACTTGGCTAGTTAGACCTCAGTAGACCAAATATTTGACGCACAAAATCCCTTAAAAATGTCCACTACAAACATCTTGAACATAGTCATTCACGGAAACGTTTGTTGTGTTTCGTGAGTGTAACTGACAATCTGCCACACAAATTTGCCAATTCAAAACGACATGGTTTTAATGTATGCTCTTGTTGGTTCATGGGTTTTGTGACATCACAAACTGCAATTTGCAGAACGCCCCCCGCAGCTACTTATCTCAAAGCCTGAGTGTTTATAGTCCCTTCAATTTGCCACAATGTAAACATTTAATATCTACGGGGGAAAAAAAGCTCAAGATTAGAAACAGTTAAAACCTATTGATTTCTGGGGGAAATCTCTCGATATAGAAGCCGATCTCAAAATTAAAAAAAAAAGATTTTTAAATCAGTCATGCAATTGCGAATGCAAACACTATGAATGAACAATGAATTACAGAAAAACAGTCACGGATGGCCTGACACAGAATAGTATGTGGACACACATGCACACGCATGCACATGCATGCATGACAAAATAAAAGGACAGTGTTAGTGCGTTTGTCAAATGTTTACCCCAGCTACACTGCATCCAGAGAACCTTTCCAATGTACAGAAGCTTGAAAAGGAACTACTTTTGCCATGTTTAAATGTGCACGTGAATAGCACACATTAGGGACTATATTATGACAACAAGTAACAAAGTAAGGCAGTGAGGAGAAAATAATTCACTGTCACCCATGCCCAATACCATGCATCCACCCCCAGTCCCCCCTCAGCTGGATAAAACATAGCAGAGAAAGCACACACTACATTAATGAAGGGACAGCTGATGGCAGAGTTAATAACACCCAGACCGGGTAAGTGGAGCTGACAAAATGGCCACAAACAGTGAGTGATGCAGGGTGGCTCAACACAGCTGGATAATGACGACAGCTTTTACCAGTGGGTTTCGAATCCCCGAGGGGCTCCAGTTTAGGCAGCCTAGAAACTTTAGGCGTGGCCCATCCAACTACAGTGAAACATACAATAGGACATATACATTAACCTATTCCATTTTTTGTTTAGTTTGTCTTTTCAAAGCAATTCCTGATACTTGTTGTAGAAAAACCTCAAATCTATTAAGCACTGCACTCGCAAAAAATGTTTTACGTTTCTTGCAAATATCAACTGATAAAGGATTATTAGAAGAACTATTAAAATCGGATTAATACATTGCAAGCATCCGTTATGGGTTAAGGCCCAGGTATATGTCTGCTGACACGGACGTGCGGACGTGTTCACGTGTATACTTAGTCTCTCCTCTGCGGACACGTGTCAGCGCTTTGTGGGCATGTCGGTTATTTCTGAATGCCACAGGAATGACCTAGCTGTATTCATGTGACAACCCCCCACATCGTCGTGGCGACAGGGGCAGGGGGGTGGGGCCTATCTCTAGCCTGACCTGGCACCGGCGGGGGGGTGGGGCTCTCGGTGGGGCCGTCCTCGGTCCTCAGGGGGTCCACCCGGTGTTTCCTCTTCAGGTGCAGCTTCCTGATCTTCTTCTTGGCCTGGTCGCCTGACACCGCTACGCAAGGACGCACGCGCGCGCACACACACACACACACACACACACGATTATTAGCACCGCCTGGAAAAAGGTCCGGAACCTTCCATCACGGAGATGTGTGACTGCTAGACACATGTCATGTGACTTAATGAACCAATAGAAAAGGCCACATTTATGCGGGAGAACGCCATGATTATGTAACAGTATTATTTGTATTATTAGTTATTTATGCCCTATCCAAGCAGAGTGGGAGTTCCAGGAGCAAGAGAATTCTGTAGAGAGACTTTATACGGAAGGATCAATTCCGTTCAAACCCGGTTAGCGGTTCTGAACCAGGGTTCCACTGAACTCGCCCCTACACTCGCCTGAAGTGACGTTCTCCGGCGTTTTCTTCTCGCCGTCCGTCTCCTCGTCGACGTTGTCGTCGTACTCCTCTTCCTCCTCTTCCTCCCGCGTTGCCACGGTGACCAGTCGGCTCCCGGGGCCGATCTCCTGCAGCGCCGTCTGGCTCGGCCCGTCAGTCTCCCGTCCGCTCTTGTACTGAAGGGGGGAGCACAGATGCCGTAGTTGTATTACAGAGGGATGGGAATGCTGATGCAATACCGCCAACGGCCACCGGGGGCTTGCCGCCAAAAGAGAGAATAACAGCAGTTTTTTGTTTTTTTTACAAAATCTGAAAAATGCTGACCCAAGCAATTTTCCAGATTTTGGGGCAGAGAGGGTCAAAGTCAGGTGGAAACGCACCTCGGAGATCACGGTCCCTATTGGCTGGAAGGGGCTGGGCATGTCCTCCTCCTCCTCCTCTGGTTCCTCTCCCCGGATTGGTCGGCCCTCGCACTCCGCCTCCTCCCTCTCCCTGCGGATGCAGCAGGAGTTTATTATTAATGGCGCCTTGAGGGTCAGAACCCCCCCACCCCACCCCCCAACAACAGCAGTTTTTGATAGCCAACCTTTTACTTTCCTCGTCAAACCACCGTGATTAAGTGTCATCTTCCATATTAACCCACCTTCAAGCTCAGAGTGGCACGATCTCAATTCCCCAAAAACGTTCGGTTGTCTGCCTGACGTTATTCATTATCTTCCCCATTTATTGACGCGCCATAGCCATTCGTCTTATTAACCGTCTGTCTTTTCGTCCTTCCTCACTTATTCAGCTTCCGCACGTCTCATCTACGCCAGGAAGAATATTCTCTTTTGCGTTTTAGACAAAAAGGTTAATAAAAAAAAAAAAGTATACTTTTTTTACATTTTAAGTACTGTAAATGTAAGGTTCTTCATCTTCAATAAAGTAGTAAATCCAAATACAACATAAAAACCATGTACAAAATATACGCAGGTTTGACTGATGTGTTACTATTAACCAAATTACAATTCCGTCATTTAGCAGACGCTTCTATCCAAAGCGACTTAGAATGAGTACCATCGCAAGCAGTAGGTAGGGGTCAGGGGCCAGGCATGGGCTCAAGGATGCTTACAGGGAAGCCGACTCCGGGTCATTAACACCCGGACCACTAGACCACCCCTGCCCCCCTGAATTAGAGGGACAGTCCCCCCAACAGGCTCCCCATTCTCTACATGTTGGGGTAGTGTGGGGGGGGTGGTCTCTCCTCCCACCTCTCCTCCCGTATCCTGCGGACGCGCTCGGCCCGCTCCCTCCTGTCCTGGTCCTCCTGGGCGCGCTGCTCCGCTGTGTCCCGCTGCAC
>JAODTR010052245.1:0-12697 GCA_025399935.1 Amblyopsis rosae
CTTGCTGAAGCTGCTGCCCCCGCGACCCGACTCCGGATAAGCGGATGAAGATGGATGGATGGATGGATGGATGTTTGAGCAGTTACAATAATACAAATGTTCCGTGTAGGAACTGAGATTAATCATTAACTTTTTTTAGTTTTGGAGTGTCGCAAGCTAGGGTGTATACATGGTGACTTATATTGAAAAAATGTGACCGTTGCCTTGTAGCATCTGTTACAGTATGGTGTATCTTGAGGATGTCTTTGGTGAATGACGTGTCATTTTAGCTGTGTCCTTGTAGGTTCTGTTTGCACATTCAACAAGTTTACTATTCATTGCATCTTACAAATTTTCTTGAATGAATATTGTAAATCTACAGCCATAATCACAGATGTGGGCCTATTAACCAATAAAAGTGTGCGTGTTTGTAATATGAAATGTATTGCACACCACACTAATAACACACATACTTTAGACCCATTAGTTAAGTTTGGAACATGGCTGTCCATAAACCTGATGCAGCCAGGAGACAGTGAAATGTCTTAGACCTACATCAGGTATTTGTAACCCATGCATGCATTTAGTTAATTCAATGAAGGATGTTCAAGTAATAACTTCTCAGTAGTTATTACCACTTAGTATTCCTCCTACCGTCCTGCAAGTCAATTATTTTAATTGAACTGATACTCTGATACTTTTTACTGCCAGTGACATTGGACTTTTTATTTTTTAAACCCATGTCACTGTAATGTCTTACCTGTGACATTCAGGATAAAATATTCAAATTGCTTGCTGTTTTAAATGCACCTAATTTTTTATCTATTTGCTTCCTTTGTATCTCAACTCTAGCCTGGTGTAACCAGACCATATTAACTTTGTGAATAGGTCTGGCCACGCTCCATTGGGAAATGTTTGCAGTCGTATCCTCCTACTTGGCATAGACCTCTGGTTAATTTTGAAACTATTGGACAGAGCTCAACCAATCCAGCGTTGCTATTGTTTTGATCGCCTCATCTAGCTCTACCACCGTTTAGAAACACGCTTTACATCCTCATCTCACTAACCCATGCTGATTGGGCCGCCAGCAGTGTGGCTGTGCGAACACTAATGTGATCAGGGTTTCCAGACTGTAATCTAAGATAAATAAATTTAGATGAGAGCGTAGTCGGGCAGAGCCAGGCTATCTCAACTCATCTCTTAGACTGAAAGATTAAAGTGTTAAGAAGATACTGACCAGATAAATTGGTCTGGCGATTCTTGTGTAAAACATGAACAAGAACACATTTAAAAAGAAAAGCATGCTAAAAAGCAGTATGTTTCCTACAATTTAATACCAAAATGACATTTGTGACAGAGGATTCACATGACACCAATTAATGTAGAGCATTCTGTTACGAGGAAAATACATATAATTGGGTATAGGGATGAAGAGGATTTATTAATAAAGCCATATTAAGGCATACAAGACAAGATCAAGTTCAGCTGGACACCTTTAATTTTGCTGCTGACTTTCACAGTTTTTGAGAGGGATGTTTTAGCCTTGATGCTGCTGAGATTTCCATACCAACAGATAGCAGAACATTTTAAAACAGACTCGATATTATTTATAAAAAAGGATCATCATGTGACATGTGCTCAGTCCATGACCTAGTTCCTTCCCAACCAAGACAGTAATTCATTTTCAATTTACTCCATTATATTCCTATAAATAATCGTCTTGTTATACACTTTATCTTAAAAAAAGTCACTCGATGCCTCATTCAAAAATGTTAGCCACCTCTTTGCAGTTCTATACATTGAGCACAAGAGGGCACCATCTAGTCTTTTAGTAATGCCAAACGCTTTTGTGTATTGCATTGATCTTAAAAATGGTTCTCTACCATTTCTAACATGTATTTCTGATATGTCTTTATACATTTGTGTAATCGTTTTTTGTTAAACCTGAATATCTCGTCTGAGAGTAGCGCAGAGTCCTGTCTTATACATTTTGTTTTATCCGGTTTTTCCCAGTTTCACCCTCCCCCGCCTTTCCGCACCCTGCATACTTTATGCAGATTTATATCAGCTGATCCCCAGGTAGGGGCGTTGCTAAATAAATGAGTCAAATCTCGTGCTTCTTCAGCCAATAGCGTGCACCCGCCCCCTGTTTTTCCTGGATAAATTATTCAATTGTCCCGGGCTGCAGATTTCTGCTGAACGGACTCGGAGATGAGCTGACCTTGGATTTTGTTTGTGCTGCGGTGATGATTGCTGCATGGGCTGTGCCGGACCGCTACCCTTTCTGACTAGATGGTGACTTTGTCACTGCCCTTTTTAAAACCACAGTCGCAACGAGTTTGGATATCGTTGCTCGGGCTTGTCGGCAAGAGATTCGTTTGGGATAATCTTGCTTTTTTTCGAATGGTATAGCATGACTTCGTGCTATACAGTTACGATGGATCTAGGTGTTTGCCAGTTGAGGAATTTCTCAATATCCTTTCTTTCGTCTTTATTGGGCGCAGAGAGCTCTCATGTCAAGATTGGCAATGGGTAAATATCTCGTATGCATAATTTGCGGGGGAATCCTCTTTGATGCCATTATACGCATTCTTTCCCCAGTGCTGATATGTTTGGAGGATATATTTTCCAGTAACATAAGATGCTGTATATCATTAGCATGCTATGGGTTAATGGTGATGTTTATAAACTAGTATAAAATCATGTTATTCTCTAGAATCAGAGCTTGTGTGTGTGTGTGTGTGTGAGATGCAATCTTGGCTCATATTTATTCGTGCTTTATTATGTTATACATTACTACAGTATTGATGATACAGTTGTTCATAGTTAGCAGTGTTGGTTTATTAGTAGTTTTTGTTGAATATTTACTTAGTTTTTATCATGATATTAAAGAAATGTGTAATGGCATAATGTTGTTATTGATAGAAAGCAGAAAGTCCTTAAATAAAAACGTATCACTATTTTTATTTGTAATTTATCTTTTACAGTTCTTCAGGAGCCAGCGTTGTGGCCATAGACAACAAGATTGAACAAGCAATGGTAAGATCACTATTTTTATTTGTAATTTATCTTTTACAGTTCTTCAGGAGCCAGTGTTGTGGCCATAGACAACAAGATTGAACAAGCAATGGTAAGGTTGCCTTTATTTACATGTTCTGAAACATTTTCAATCAATAATACAATAAAACAATAATGATGTATTACCTTTTTGTTAATCACATTTTGTATATAAACAATGAAGCATGCATGAGAAGGAAAAAAGTTACAGGTGCCTGTCAGTCACTTAATATTATGTTACTGTTTCAATCTGGTTTAATTATTTTGTCACTGTTGCATCACTTTCCATCACGCTAACTGCGTATAATCAGCATTCAGATTTTTACATTGTACATATGCTAAATATGTACAAAAGTTGTTTGTGCACACACATACCACCCCAAGTAAATTGTTCAAACTTATACCAAAAACAACTTATTTAGTGTATATAAATTAACTTAATACGAAACATTTGAAAATGTTGGATTCAGGACCCTCACTCAGCTTCCTCATAACTTGGAATTGTTGCTAGGCAAACATTAAGCTTGGGTCCTTGATTAAAAATATCTCTATTTCTAATTGGCTGGGATTATTGAATGGGCAGGCCCCTTGTTGGAATTACTGGATGACAGTAACACCATCAAGGGAAGAGGATACATTCTGCTGTTGGCCTTTCTCTTTAATACAAACCATTTATTTTTACAAAATATAACAACTTTTGTCTATCTAATGTTGGGAAATAATTGTACAAGACATGGTATGTTGCAATTATGGCAAACTGTTATTTTACAAGGTTAAGTAATATTGCTGCAAAAAGAGCAACATTGGCACCTAACCAAGCAGAACAATGTTACTATGTTGGTGTATTTTTCAAGCGTTGATTTATTTATTGAGGATTAATTCAAACCAATGTTCTTCCTGTGTGTGTATGTCTTCCAGGACCTGGTCAAGAGCCACCTGATGTATGCAGTACGTGAAGAGGTGGAGGTGCTGAAGGAGCAGATCAAGGAGCTGATTGAGCGCAATTCTCAGCTGGAGCAGGAGAACACCCTGCTGAAAACCTTGGCCAGCCCAGAGCAGATGGCCCAGTTCCAGGCCCAGGTCCAGACGGGCTCCCCTCCGGCCTCCACTGCTGCCCCAGGGCCCCAGAGCACAGCGCCCCAAGCCCACCCAGTCTCCCACAGCTCTGGCCCCTCTGCGTAGCACCAGCCGTCCCCCCCTCTCACCCAGTGAGGGGCAGCGGGGTCCAACCCGGGCAGCAGACTGATTTGTTTCTGAATGTTGCTATAGCAGCAGAGCTAAACCATGCCTTTTATAGCAAGAGGCTGTGCTGTTAAGACAAGAATTTGCACATGTTCAACCCTCAGAAGGGCGGTGTTCGGAGACGATTGGTGGGGGTGGAGGCGATTGGCCTCCAAGAGTTGGGGGGGCGGGGGGGAAATTAATCAACATTTGCCAAATAACCCTTGGACATATCGACTTCAATGTCTTGTGAAGATAAAACAGCATCAAGCAGTGGGGATGTTAGTTGACTACGGATAAAGAATATCACTGTGCCTATGTCATTGGATTTCAAGTGATGTCGATTTCATTGATGGTGGTGATATCTTAAGGATGTGTTGAGGATTGTATTGGTTGTTGCCATGCTTTGCTGAATCATATAGTGTAAATAAAAGCAGTTATCTCCCAAGGCTAGATGTTTAAGTTATAGATCAAGAGATGTGGGAGAGAACTGCTTTCTCAGTGATGAAATGGGAGAATATGAGCATTTACTGTTCTATAATCACAATTTCCCCATCTGGCATGGGGCGCAGCAATGTAGAGCGAGCGGGGAACAGGCGGTTTCTAATGCAACACAATATTTTGACTTGGCATTAAAGGGGACCAGAAAAAAACATGGTTTATAAAAGGAGAAGATAGTAATATTCTTATATTTTCAGTATTTATGCGTAGAGCCCCCTCATTTGCCAAGGACAAGGCTCATCGTGGCTGTTCTCTCAGCTCTGCAGTGGCATGTTGAATTAAATATTCTCAAGCAGGGTTGAGAAATTGGGCTAAGCTGAATTATCATTTTCTTTTTTCAAAACCAAGTTTGGACAACAGCTGATGTATATTTCTGTAAAGTGTGAGTCTGTAAAGTAGTGGGGGAAGAAGGAAAACAGACATACTTGAATGGGTGGGCTGCTGACGAGCTGAACTTGCTTAGCCTGGCAGTCATATCTTTAATGCTGTATTTCAGGGTTGTGGAGGACAGAGTTACACAAGTTAAGGTCATTTAATTTTCAACAAAAAAATAGACTTGCAATAACTGTATTCATATCTCTTGCCACAACATTAGTATACAAATGTTGTTCACTTTTATTTTCAGATTTTTTTATTTTTTTGCTGTGAACTTGATAGCATTCTCGAAACTTACACAACCATTACAACTTTCTTTTTGTTTTGCATTCTATGTATTGGTTGTATGCTCATGTTCTGTGCATGTTTCCTCAAAAGCAGAATATAAATTGTAACTTACATTACACAATTGCACTTGACAGCTGCACTTCACAACTTTCAATAAAAACTTGTGAGGAAGAATATTTGAGGCCCCCCATCCACTTTTCTGATTGGTTGTTATGGTGACATTGATAAGCACGACTACATGCCTAGCTTCTGTTCACATGTAGGGTCACTCCAGCAGAGTAGTTAATGATTACTATAATTTACAACATAATCTGCACCACTTGGTTAACAATACTGAGTAGAGCGGGGTGAGTCAGTGACAGGTTATTGTGGACGTTGCAGGCTCACAGTACCTGAGCAAGACACCTAACCCTAATTGCGCCCGGTGGTTGGTTGGATGGCACCTTGCGTAGATGACAATTACCGTGTGTGCGCCAAACAAGTACTTAGCCAGGCCAGGCTACAGTAGGCTGTTTTGCTTACTACACCTGCTTCACTCCAGAACCCACACTGAAATAAAGTAGTAAAACCAACCCAATTCCTAAATGTGCCACATTTATTTTAAAAGGTATTTACACGCAGCAAAGCCAAAAGTCCCATAGTTGACAGCTCATACATACTCCACGTTCCAAATTATTACCCATTTTATATTTTTCATTTTCCTAAATAGTCTATGCAAATAACAGTCGCCATCATTTTCAAGTCATCAACCATTAGGGTACAAGTCAAATTAAAATTTTCACAAACACAAAAACTTTTTTTCAACCAAAAATAAAATCAATTCACTGTTCCAAATTGTTATGCACAAAAGAGTTGCAAAATATTTTCTAGGTTGTAAAGAACAGAAAATTGTAATTTGTTGAACTTGCAGCATTAGGTCATATTTACTGAAATCAAAAGTTATTTCAATTAAATGCATATTAACAAGGCAAGTTACATGTTTACATAGGACCCCTTATTTGATATCACCTTAACAATTCTTGCATCCATTGAACTTGTGAGTTTATGGAGAGTTTCTGCTTTAATTTCTTTGCATGATGTCAGAATAGCCTCCCAGAGCTGCTGTTTTGATGCAAACTGCCTCCCACCCTCATAGATCTTTTGCTCGAGGATGCGCCAAAGGTTCTCAATGGGGTTGAGGTCAGGGGAGGATGGGGGCCACACCACGAGTTTATCTCCATTTATGCCCATAGCAGCCAATGACACAGAGGTATTCTTTGCAGCATGAGATGGTGTATTGTCATGCATGAAGATTATTTTGCTACGGAAGGCATGGTTATTATTGTACCATGGAAGAAAGTAGTCAGAAACTCTATATACTTTGCCGAGGTCATTTTCAAACCTTCAGGGACCCTAAAGGGGCCTACCAGCTCTCTTCCCATGATTCCGGCCCAAAACATAACTCCGCCACCTCCTTGCTGATGTTGCAGCCTTATTGGGACATGGTGGCCATCAACCAACCATCCACTACTCCATCCATCTGGACCATCCAGGGTTGCATGGTACTCATCAGTAAACAAGACTGTTTGAAAATTAGTCTTCATGTATTTTTGGGCCCACTGCAATCGTTTCTGCTTGTGAGCATTGGTTAGGGGTGGCCGAATAGTAGGTTTATGCACAACTGCAAGTCTCTGGAGGATCCTACACCTTGAGTTTCACGGGACTCCAGAGGCACCAGCAGCTTCAAATATCTGTTTGCTGCTTTGTAATGGCAGTTTAACCACTGCTCTCTTAATCCGATTAATTTGTCTGGCAGTAACCTTCCTCATTATGCCTTTATCTGCACGAACCCGTCTGTGCTCTGAATCAGCCACAAATCTCTTTACAGTACGATGATCACGCTTAAGTTTTCGTGAAATATCTAATGTTTTCATACCTTCTCCAAGGCATTGTGCTATTTGGCGCTTTTCCGCAGCAGCGAGATCCTTTTTCTTTCCCATATTGCTAGAAACCTGTGGCCTGCTTAACAACGTGGGATGTCTTTCTCAAGTAGTTTTCCTTTAATTGGCTCACCTGGCAAACTAATTATCACAAGCCCGTACACACACAATACAGTCCATGAGTTTAATTGGAAAAACTAAATATTTAATTTTTACGACACTTAGTTTCAGTTTGCATAATAATTTGGAAAGCGGTGTATTAATGGCATTGCACTCACTGTACCGTATGCATAAAACAGGTGACAAAAAATAAGAAACTTTCTTCAGCTAGTGGTTTCATCTGTCCATATAAAAGCTCTGTATCACAGCGTGCAAAAATGTAAACACTGATCAGCGAAGCCTGGGAGCTGAAGAGTAGCTTTATAACAAGAAGAGAAGGTGTACCTCCCTTGGCTCAATGTGGGGAGGTGTGTGTGCACAAGAAGGCCTTCCTCTGATTACATTCCCATGCGGATACTCTGGATGATCTGGAATATGGCTGTAGAGACGGAGAGAGGTAAGTAAACCCTTCTAAAAAGACATTGACTTCCAAACATCCTAGTAGTCTTCTAAACCAGGAACTGTAAATTATTTTGTGAGTTATTTTGGAAACCCAAGGTTAAAGGTTAAAATTGGGATATGCACAAAAGCAAACAGAATATGAGAGGTGCTCAACAACAACAGTGACAAAAATCTAACAAAATACTAGACAATAAAGCTAGAAGAAAGTCGACACTTGAACTGACATCTTGACGCATATATTGGCGTCTTCCTCAGAGTAGTGGCCTTGGTGTATGGGACAGCTACTCGTAACTTAGTGGCCTAATCAGGCAACATCTGTATTGATTAGAAACGGAAACCCGCCCAGAGTCAGGTAATTATGTCCACACAATATAAGCTTGGACGTATTACAGAATGAGAATATAGACTATTAAAGTATGGAAACCCCTGCAAAACACTAACAAAACAAATGCATCCGTCTCTCTTCCTCTCCACACATGCATGCACACACACACACGCATACACACACACACACTCACACATATAATGATCTACAGTAGTTTACCTGAGCCACATACAACAAATACAAAGAGTGCCAGCAACCAGGGCCCCACTGGATACCTTTCCTCTTGTGGTTGCTATGGTGGGGGGTAAGGGACATAACAAATGTGAGTACTGCTTCATCAATATGGCAGAAAGGTGCCCATGTCTGATGATGTGCACTTGATTTCATGATACAGCAATTGGTTTATATTTTATTTTATAAAAGGGGATAAACAAGTCTGGCAAGAAAGTGGAATCCTTTATGGGAAACCTGGAATCCTCTGAAGCCCCTGAACTGTCTGTATTGGACATGTTTTCAATTTTTTTTTTCCATTTTGAGTACCTTGTTGTTAATCTGCAACCTCTTACAGAACACTTTCTGTCTGTGTCTCTTGTGTTGCCTCTTGACCTTAAATAGCACACTGGGCCAAAGGAAGACATGTTTTCCAGTAGTAAGCTGTTAGGACAGTGTCAAACCCCCTCATAATAACGCTGTGGTTCTACTGGGTAAACCATATAGTAATTACGACCTTGAATCTGCACGGCAAGCATATTCTTCTCAGGGTTGAGCATACAGCTGCGTGTATGGAAAGAAAAGGGAGAAAATAGGCAGTCTAAACCAATTCAAGGGCCATCATTGTAACCACAATATGATATCATCCACTAAAACTGCCTCAATGTTTGCCTATACTGAGGAGGTAGGCTATACAATTATGTCATGAGATGTTTTTATAGTGGTTGGTGTGTCACACAACTCTGAGTAAAAGTTGCTGCAAGTTACTATAGCTACGATAAACAACGCCTGTTTGTTTTGTGAGTGTAGAATGCCTATGTGTCAGAAGAGTCTGCACAGGATAGGCTTTGATTATCAAAGATCTTTAAAAACGAATGTTCCATGTTCCACAGACGCCTAAACAGTAATGCAATTAGCAACCAATTCCCTACTGTGCTGCTACACCTGTGACATAACAGATCTGGCCCTGAGGATATTGACAGCTGGAGATGTGCTATATGGCATGTGAAATCATAATGCTAACCAACACTGCACAAAACACAAGGTGTAAAACGTGCCTAATGTGCCTACTTATTACATGCATAGCATGTGGATATAGCCGACGTATGGTCGGTCACATCATGTCTTCACCATGAGCCAGCAGCACATAGGTAGGCAAATGAAAACGAAAATGTCATATTATTTTAAGAGTAGATAAAGCTAGTGGGATCAGCGAAAATATCCATGTCATGTTAACATAAAGCGATCATTAACGATTGTAGCCTTTGAGATCTCACCAGAGTCTTCGCAACGTTGCCTCTCTGCGTGATGTTTTTGCTGTGCTTTTCGTTTGCCATGCGGATCCTTTGTTTCGCTACCATCTTCCGATAAGTAGGCAATTTTTTTTCTGATCCAGCAGTGTAACGATGCTGACAGTAGTGACGCCAGACCCCAGCTCCTCAGCATCTGTTTACGATTGCGCGATGTCAATCGTATCGTCATCTCTTCTCTGGAATCAACACATTACGACCACCGCTGGAGTACAGGCTACATTGTTTATTTTGCGAGTACTTAGCAACAAGATGCCAGTACCTTGCTGAAATGGTCGGCCACCGATCATCTGTGCAATCTGATAATTTACGTTACTTGGACACATATTCAGAAACAGGCAGGGCATAAATGAAGACAAAAGTGTCAGTTCTTGAATATATAATGGCTTAAACAAAAGAACTTTAGCCATAGCATAGCTCATAGCAAAATAACTATTTAACTGTAGGGCCTAGTATATGGAGGGATCAATTGTTCAAAAATAATGTATCATGCCTCGAGTGATTAATAAAACATGATTTCTTAGCGTTTTACATAATCAAAGACAAAACACAGTGCGAAGTGGTCACAATTAAGTCAAAGATCATGCACTGCATTTGAAGCTAGTCCCTGAGAATATGATCTTCATTGCTTTTAGGACCCGCTTGATCTGCAGGCTAATTCATTAGACATTAAACATGCCTTTGTTAGACAAAAAAAACTGATGAACCAAGACACTGTTTGTAGCAAATGTGAGAGAGAGCTTACAGGTGTACATGACCGCATGCACAGATCTGGTCTGAAGCCCGGGTCTTCATTCTCACGTGCAGAGACATTCCTTTTTTACTTATAGACATTCTCATGCATCAGTTTACATAATGCACACAGGAAGAAACAAACACGCAAGGCCGTATCTGTTGTAGTGCAACCCTATCTCCCCATCCTTTGTCAGCAGAAACCTTTGTCTTGAAAGACAACCCACCCATAGTAGTAGTTTTATTAGATCTATTTTTTGAACATAATAAAGGAAATATTTGACCTAAATTCAGCAGTTTGCCTGAAACCTATGCTCTCTTTATTGTAGTTCAAATGCACACAGCAAGGCAAAAGCATGCCTATGAACAATACATGCAAATATATGCCCAATATGCAAAAATACATATTGGGCTGGCGGAAGCAGGAGGGGAACGTTTGATATCTGAAGGCAATGGGTGTCAACTGAACAAAATAAGCAATGTGCTGAAACCCAGCCAGGTCTCTGGGAGGAACCCCATTTTGTCCCAAATAAGCTTTCAATCAGGCACTCTCCTCTCTCTGATGTATAGCTTTCCCCCATCCCACCCGCTGACACTGTGGTAATAGCTTTGGGAGCCAGCACTTTGTAAGTCATTTCAGTATTTCACAGGCCGTCAGCACGATTACCAACAACCACTGCATTTACTTCACGTCACAAAATTGAAAGTACGGCTCCTGGTGTCTATTTGTTCCTGTTAAATTGGATTCCTTTTGGCCCTGCCTTAATGGCGTGTCTCTGAGCCCCTCATTGTGGCTGTAGCTGAGTGCCCAGAGTGGCAATACTCTGTACCTGGCAAACACAGGTGAAGATACATTTACTATCATTGGCCTTTAAGCCCTGAATGTTATGTGCTACACAGTCTACACTAGTAGTGCAACACGTCATTATATTATCATCTTGTATGTATTTCCTAGTGTATTTTACCCTCAACGCTAGCTTTAAGGTCTAGTAAGTAATTCTCGAGAAAGTGTGCTAAATTCAAACTCTAATAAAAAGATAAACACCTCTCCCTTCCATACCAAAGGGTGCTCCCTCCGAAATTCTGCCTCACACATGGGAAAGGCATTGCGAAGGCTATTATTGTTGTGTGCAGTCTGCACCACTTTGTCTGTGTTCCTATTCAGTATTCACGCAGGCAGGGCTAACACTGGTTTCAACATCAAGGGCAATTGCAGACACAAATAAAGGCGTGTAGCTTTAAGTTTCCTTTGTATTCAGTTGGAGGCATGTATGTACTTTCTGGTCGTATTGCAGTATTAGCAACTTTATCTCTCTAGTCACTTTCATTCAAGCTTAGCTTAAACTCCTGTATAAACAACTAGATGGCAGGATAAAGCGACATAAAGAGGCAAAGAGGAAAGACATCTTCAGTTTCACTCCTCATAATCTTTGTCCTTGACCTGGAATTTACAGTACATTTATACCCACGCAACCACAGATTAATGGATTAAAAGAGTATTGATTTATCACAAGAGACTGTAGGACTGCTGTGGTGGTGCCAAGGGACTTAAATTGTACTTCTGCAGGCGCTGTTGGTATACGTTAAAGGTCTCATGCTTGGCTAATGTGGCACCAAATAAAGCCAAGTGTCTTTCCTATAAAACTGAATGGTCAGTACATATCTGGGCACACACACACACACTCACATCCACTAGACCTTCTGACATAGCTGTTGGATTAAATTCAGAATAAACTCAGTCCTATCCGGCTGTTTTAGCAAATGTGGCAAATGTAAAGTTTCTAGTGAATCACTGTCATTTATCCACAGACCGTGGGGGAGATTATGACAATAAATCACCTCACACACCGCACACACATATTTACGGTTATACTTTTACAGTATGTGTATGTAATTGTGAATGAGAGAGAGAGAGAGAGGGGGGGGGGAAGCCATTCTGAGTGTTCTGCTATATTCCTCCTGCATGGTTGCCACTTGCCTATTCAAGCTAAACCCACCTGCCTGAATGCAAAACATTTTTCACTGCCTATTTTTGACCCTTAGAAAATTTAATGAAACCATGAACTTTGAATTATCTGGTCAGTCCAACTGGCTGCCATTTGACTGCTTTATTAATAAACAGAAACAGCAATGTTACGGTAGAGCACATACTGTATACTCACCCTGGCTGACACTAACCCCCCCGATATGAACACTACTAGTAAGGTGACAACTACTGT
>JAODTR010052256.1:0-17929 GCA_025399935.1 Amblyopsis rosae
ACTGGTAATGTACTTAGCTAGGCTACATAAACAGTTAGAGCCTCATTTAAGTATATGTGAATATTTTATAATATAATTTTTATTTATTTTTTTTATCTATAATATATTTTTTTTTTGGCCCCGTGGTATCGAAATGAGTATCGAGAACCGTCGAATTACACTGGTATTGGTATCGACTACTAAATTTCTGGTATCGTGACATCCCTATAACAGACACAGATATCTGGCATGGCAGGTTAGAGGGCAGTAGGCATGTACCTCTCCGTCTTTGGACTCGAGGCGCAGCTCGCTCCGGCATGTAGCCTGGATGTCTCCAGCCTCTGCTAGGATCTGAATGCCTTTAGGTGCCTCCATCCGTAGGGAGCGAGTGGGAGACTCCAGTCTGGGTGGGAAATAAATACACAGATCTGTCAGCTTCCATTACATTAAGCTGGTGTTAGCTGTGGGCGGCTACTGTACTGCTAACCAACCTTTTCCATGCTCTATATTCCATAATAGCTGATAAACTGTCACATGGACACATGGCTACCCTGGAATGGAGATACCTTTAGAGACCTTTTTCTCTACAGGGCTGGATAACCTTGACTAGCTGGGACTGGAATGAATGGCTATACAGATAAACTAGGCATATATCTGGAAATATACAGGCCATTACGGGGATTAAACCAACACCTTTAAATTAGAAGCAGGAGGATCCACAATCTATGGTTTAGGAGATTGGACCGGACTGGTAAATAAATGATTGGCAGCAATACATGTTGCAGTCGAGATTCTCTTTGCCTGTTCAAAGGAAAGGTCTATGAAGATGTAATATTAAGGACAAACTTTTGTTATGTTATTAACTTTCCATACAAAATGAATGAATACAATGTATCCCTATGTATGTTTCTGTCTATAGTTTCAGTTAGGAATAGCTAATTGCTGTAACAAACACATAAACCTGCTGCTGATTCCGTACGAATCTTGATCTTAGCTACGATAACATTGCACTGCTGTCACTATAAAATACTATAAGACACATGAAAGCATTCCTGACCTCCTGCTGTGGATGTCAGACAGATGTCATGACTATGCCATTTGTTAGTTTGACGTTGTATTTGGTTTAAGTTAGTTTGATATGCTCTCCATTTACTTGCCCGGGAGTTTGTACAGTTCCTTTGGATTAAGTTAGAGCGTGGTCATGAATCTCTTTCTTGGTCTGTCTTTGGGTGTAAACATACTGTTGCAATAGTTGTGGTTTCAGAGAAGGTCTGGAGTCTGTGTTTTGTGTTTGAAGCAGTGTTCTATTGTGATCTGATGCACAGGTGCGTTTCCACATTGTCTGCATGCTGTCGGGGTGTGCTGCCTGTGTCAGGTGCCACTGTGGGGAACATGAGAACCGATTAGGCCTCAGCTCTACGTCAGCACGGCCAATAAGATGGCCATATCACAGTGTCAGTGACACTCGGCTAATCTGAGGAGCTGTCGAAAATAGAAGAATAAACATCAATGCGATGTTGACGTGTAGCGAACTGAAAGGCGTCACACATACGACGGCGTCTGCCTTTGAATGTCCTCCCAAAGACACCAACAACACATCTCGCGTCTCCTTTTGCCCTCCTGAACAACTACCAACTGATTTTTCACAAGGAGTCTGATTTGTCCTAGAAATATTTCAGTACATATTTTCTATAAAGAACATTCAGTTGGCTTCTATTCACAGTCATTAATCAATTAATGAACTCAGGATTTACAGAGGTTCAACTGTCATGCAAATCAAACGTTAGCTAAACTGAGGTTATCGAGGATGACAAAAGGTCTACCTATAATCTCTCAATTGCCTGTCATCTCTCTTCCCTAATCTCTTTTTGTTGTGTCTCTCAGCAGGACATATCTCCGCTCAGATCAAAGGTTAATAACTTCCCAGGCGCGCGTCGCAAACTGCCGGGCCGCAGATAACAGCAGAAATGATTAGGGCCTTTGACATGAAAGACAGGATTATAGTGTAAATCTGTGCATGTTTTTATGACCTCCATTGTATGTGTGTGTGTGCATGTCTTTTGTCCTTGACAATACCTTGTAGCGATTATCTACCCCAAACACGGCCCCCCAACCGCAAACACACACAAATCTCCTAATGGTATCGACACAGTGCACAGAACAGGTTTTCTGTATTTTCTACAGTATATATATATATATATATATACACTGTATATTGATTTGTATACGCAGAGACCTGGGTCTGAACTGCTCCCCAGGTGCAAAGCAACACATCAGATGTTAAATGGCAATCTGGCCCAATAAGAGTGCGGCCGATTGCTTCTGAGGAAGAGGCTGATTGTAGAGCTCTGGTGTTGGTGCTGAACGCTGCCTTCTGAACACTCTGTTACCCAGATACATACATGTACAGTACACTGCAGGAGAGGGAGGGGAGGGGAGGAGAACTGGGGGAATGGAACAGGGGGAGGAAGGGAGATAAGGGAGGGAGAGAAGAGGAGAGGAAAGAAGGGAAGGTGCAAACAGAAGGTAGGACATGACGGGGAGATGGGGTGAGACCACCACATCCTGTCCCCTCTGGGAGATGTCCCTCTCTCTCTCTCTCTCCCCCCCTCTCTCTCTCTCCCTCTCTTTCTCTCTCCAGGCTAACTCATATGAACAATCTACATGATTAAAGGAAAATCAGTGATTCTGGATAAATCTTGTTGGCATTTCAACTAGATCAAAACAACCTCTCCCTTCACTGCCATAGGGCGCTCCCTCAGATGCTCCTCCCCAACCATTGTAAACACATTGTGAAGGCTAAGATGTTGTTGTTGTGTGCGGCCTGCACCACCTGGTTTGTATTCCTATTTGCAGAGCCAGGGCTGTGTAGAACACCAGATTATTTCTTTCAGCATGCACATAGAAGGGGCAGCTAGTGGGCCGTGACGAAATACTGAATTGGACAAAACAAGAAGATCTTACAATCGCTCACTAAACCTTTAACCTCTGTCCTACATACTGTGTGTAAAGTATACTGCATTACTACAATAATTATTGTAATATGCTAGTTTAGTAGCACGCGCTATAAGTATACAGTACAATATATGCTTCATACTGTATACTGTATTACTGCATGCAAACAAGGCAAAACAGTATACAAAGTGTGATATTGTATAGTCAAAAAGAGCAGCACATTGTAAGACAACATATGCGAACATACAGGCTTAAACATATGAAGTCTACATACTGTATTTACAACATACAGTAGAGTATGTGATCTGAATCCATTATTGCGGTGCTCACAGCGAAGCAGAGGAGGAGAGGGGTGAGGGGAGAGGCACCCTATATCTCCTTCCGCTCGGGAAGTGTGTCCCGTCATTGGGGCGAATTCTCTCGCTCTCTCTCTCTCTCTCGCTACAACACAGTGTGTTGTGACTCCATATTCACGCCTCACGTCTCCTGCTCTGTCTGTGTGAAATCTGACAGCTCATCACTCAAACGCCCATCAGTATGTCCTGCCCTGCCGTTCTGCCTTCACACACGCACACACACAGCGGGAATATATCCTGTAGACGACACGTGTGTATTATTACACACACAGAGGTCATACACGTCGTGACATGACAGCTACAATCAGCCTGGAAACTTGACAGTACGGGCGAATGGTGTGTGTGTGCGTGCGCGTGTTCCTATGTTGCAGAAGGGGGTATAATGTGACATTCTGAGACAGAGCTAGATTCCTCAATTGCTACCTGCCAAGACAGTAACGAAAACAAAAAGATTAGATTTCATGCTGCGGTGCGCTCAAACCTTTCTCCCACGTAATTGGATAGTTTAGGCCATATTTCATTTTCAATTGGATAGTTGTCATGGAAGATGCATATATACGTGTGTCTGTGTGTGAGTTTAGGGGGTGTTTGGAGCATCAAATATTGTCTTTGTCAGAAACATTGGTTTTTTATTATTTTATTTTTTTGTGGCGGTATCTAAGGGCTAAGTGAGCACTTCCACATCATTTTGTCATGGAAGGTGTGTAGGTATGCTATAGTGTGTAGAGTGCATGTGTACCATTGAAGGTATATGCTCTATTTTCTTCTACTGTAGCTGGTCTTGCGGACCATGCATGTAAATGATAAAACCTCCTGATTTTGCAAGCTCAACCATTTGTTCTGCTCTGTAAATCAGTCTGCAAACTCAAAGTGGTTCGTCATTGAAGTATTGCAACCTGGATTGATTTTCAAAACACAGCTGCTAAAAGATGATTGGACCACCTTCAACCAGTAGGAACATGGTTCTCATTTGTTCAAACACAGTCACTTAATTGAAGCCAAATGCAATACATTTGTATGGGAATGTAGAGATTGTACAGTACTTGACACTATATTTCCAGACTATTATTTTTCTGTCCATTTGTCAAACTCTTTACTCCATAGACCATCTTTCTCCGTCTTTCATTTGACATCTAATTGACTCCTCCTATTCCTGTCTTTGTTTCATGCACACGCACGCACGCACACACACACACACACGCACACGCACACACACGCACACACACACAGATATGCACACTAATACCAGCAGCGTTACTTCCTTCACTGACAAGTGATATGCTATCAACCTTCTGACAGCTGTCAATCAAACATAGCAGCGTCTGTGTGTGTGCTAGTGTGTGTTATCCAGTGGCTTGTGTGCAGTATATACAGCCTAAATATTCAGACCTCCCAGCGTCTCCCAGCTTATTTTAGTCTCTGCTTGATTCGCAAATACCACACAAGATAAATAACATAACCTATAAGATCCATATAAATATGGTAAAGTGGGGTTCATTTTAAAGCTAAATCATGCGATTATCTAGATGAATAATTTATATTATTGTTAGTGAGACTCAGTCTCATTATATGAGACTTGTATTCTTTCTCTAGAGATGTACTCCATCTCTGTTAGTTGAGTTGCGTCTGGGTCTTTTTCAGCAATACCTATGCTAACATGCACCTGTGTGTGTACTATTACTACTACATGCTTGACATGTAATATGTGTGTGTGTGTACATGCACGTCAGGGTAACTTACCGGAGCTCTTTGAAGGGCTCGGCTCGGACGTGCGGGGTCTCCAGTGAGCTGCTGAACACGGCTCCCTCGGCCCCTGAAAGAACAGAGCAACACATCAGACCTTGGACCCTCGCGCCGGTCGATAGGCCCACCCTGCCCACGCGATCAATGGACAAGATCTGTGAAGCTGGGCCGATCCATATGGCTCTGGTTTACTGTGAAACACCCGGCTGGAACATTACTGAGGCGTTTAGATTTACATTTTATATCAATATGGCAAACAACCCAGGGCAAAGAGGCTAAAGGTTAAAGAAACATTTCTGTACTGGAATGGTTTATTTTGTGGAATAAACTATTCACGCAGGTGTTTATGTTAAAGCCCATGTTGTCACAGTTTTTTATTAGTGTTCTGCCTGGCTCATATCCACCTCCGCCCCATTTACCTTTTACAGTCTGCTCTCTCATCCAGGTCCTAGGCCCCTGAAGTTGCATTGCCTGTCGGCTGCTACTGCCTGCTTGACTGAATTAAAGCTACTTTTTGACTTTATTCATGTTCCGTGTCTGTCTATGGGTCACTTTTCCAATTCATGACACGTCAGTAGACAACAAGTCAGTATATCAGGCCCTGTAGGCATCAAGCTTGACCTAATCCTGTCACTTTTACTTCTGAACCCAAGTAATTACATACTTTTGACCAACTGAAACGCCTACAGTTTTATTCTCATTTGATGCTTTAATCAGTTATGACCAAATCGCCAATACATCTTTCATGTTTTTATTGGGTTTGACAAATACACATTGAGGAATGTGAAATCTACCCATATGCACACACAATCACAATAAAATGTAAAACTCACAAACACTACATTATACTTCTGTTTAGTTATTTTACAAGTGTATTCATTAGTGAAGTGCCTCGTAAATAAATCAAGTTATAGTAAAATGAAAGCAATTTAAACAAAATATTTGTATATAGTAAATACTGTAAGTAGATGGATTGATGGATGACATTTTGGCAAACAACATATAGATAAGAGCAGATAAGATTCCACAGAGGAACCCTTGGTTTGCAGCACACAACTATTTAGCAACTAAAACAAATATGTCAATGTATATGTATTCACGGCCCACAAGCATAGATTATGCACCCAATTGCTAATATGGCCTGTGTTTGCATTGAGCGGGTCTAAATGGAGCAAAACCCTTCCATGATTTATAATGCACTTGACACAATATAATACACATTATCTAAACCAAGCTATCATATTTTGACAAATACACCATTATTAATTTAATAAACACAAGAGCAGATACAAATATACAAATATTATGTTCATGCCTGCCCTGCTCTTGCCCTGATATGACAAGAACATATCCTCCACTTTACAATGATTTACATCTGAGTCAAGTCGTTAGAAGTGCGTTGAACCAGTCCAGTGTTTGTTTAATTGCAGTGGTTTGATGACAGAGGCTCCATGTTATCTAGATATATTTACAGCTCTTGCATTCCTCAGGGAGTACTTTAAATCACACCTTAGTCCGGCAGACAGCAGTAATCTATATTCAAACGAGAGTGCGAGGCGACCTGATAGTTAACTCTCCTCTTATTGGCTGTTACAGGTGGGACAATATAACCTCGTGATACCAATCTGATCATGCTAGCTCCAGTTTGACTTCACTGAGTATCGGTCTGGACAGGCTTCAAGTCCATGTGCTTGTGTCCGAACCACCAGTGTCTCTACCCCAATCACTGTCATCATACAGGCATCTACGAGTGTGTTTTAGGTGGGAGGTTAGCTCATGATAGATGGTGATAGACAGCTAGTCCGATCCGATCACCTGCCACGTACTGGCAGTGTAAGTATAGTGCCTGTCTTTCTCCAAACAGTTTCAATGGATGGCTTTGCAGAGGGTTCTGTGTAATAAACCATCTGTGGGATGTCAAGTTAGACACCACCTGGGCTTAGCCAGTAATGGTTTGTTTATAGGGTTGTTACTGTATATAAAAGGATTTAATTGGCCTCCACCAGCCAATAAGTTGTAAATGATTTGCTGCAGCAAGTCTTGCATTAATGGAGTACTTCTTGTGTGACATACAGTACATCTCACTAATAACGTATTCTATTTGCTTTTCTGCTCTCAAGATGAATTGGAGTTCTTTTAAGCAATCAATCCGCCCCCACCCTCAGATACACACTCTAGCCCGCCCACCCCTGACAACCATCTCCATATCCACATCAGTGCCGTGGCCGCTCATCAAAAGCACATTAGCGGTAGCCACGCGTTAGCCTAGATCTATGGCCGCCGAGCAACAGCTTCAGAAATCTGTCAGTGATCAGAGAAAACGTCCGACACAAAGCAGAAGACGATAGCAGAAGAAGGGAGGAGAGAGAAAAGATCAGTCACACACGACTGAAAAAATCATCTGGTCAACTCTCGCTGCAATTGCACACACACACACACACACACACAAAAGCACACAAAGGCACAAACTCACACAAGCATGGGTGGCTTTATAAATTGTACTTTTACGTGACATACAGTAGTGGCTGTCAGACAACACCTATCTTACCTCGTCCTAACCTTTGATTTGTATCATTTCCTATTCAGGAGATTAATATTGCGCTCTATATCAGAATAATCTATCTTCAGTGAAGTGTAGTCTTACTGTCTTCACACCTCATACTGTGTGTGTGTGTGTGATGTCTTCATTTTCATCTAATTTACAACACGTGTCAACAACTAAGGCGGTTGTGATTTAAAGATCAGGCTCCCAGACATGAATCAAGATATGGAAATATATATCATAAACGTGACATGTTAATGTAATGCAAGGGACATGAAATATGGCAGTAATGACTAACACGGTGCCCAGGCATACGTTCGTGTGGGTGTGCGTGCTTGTGTGCATATTAAGTGTGAGTGTGTGCGCATATGTGTCTGTAATAAATTCCACCTATATTAAATATAGAACAAATTAATGAATACAGAACATTATCATATGCAATAATGAACCATACTGCAACACAGTTAAGTGTACTGCCTGGCTTACAGAAAATATTGTAGGTGGTTGATTTACAGCGGTGGGCTGTAATAATACCAGCCTGCCTCCCTCTGGATGTAATTTCTGCCTGTACTGTTTCTTGTAATGAGAAGAGAATCTGCATGATCCATCATGGTAAATACATCGATGTGTAGGACTTCACTAAGGCCAATGTGATCTGCCCCATAAAGATGGATTTGATTTGTATTAAATGTATATTTATGTTTTGATGCAGATCAAAAGTTATTTGACATATTGCTAGGGGACAAATACGAGATCTTGTTCCAGAAGTGTACTGTACGCTAGTGGGGTTAGTGGAGCTCACATGGTAAAGCTAGCTACAAAAGCACATTGAATTCAACATGAATAAGAGTTGTCAAAGTGGAACTCTGCAGGGGTTTGAGCTGATTGTAAGATTTTGTACGAATCTTTATGGTTTATATTTTTATGACATTTCTGTCATTTTCACTATTCTTCAATTTGTTGTCTTGATTTTTGGTTTCGCTTCATCATCCTCTTCATTCCTTATTCTCACTATGATTAGCAATTAAGTCTCTCTCTCTCTGGTTTATTATTCACTGTTTGCCCTCATTCTGTCTTTCATAGTTTTTATTGGTTTGTCTCTCAAATACATTGTACAACATACAATAGCATTCACTCCAGTGGCACTGGCTCATTTAGCCTGGAACGTTACAGAGAAATCTCCAGCTTTTATTAACACGATCTTTCAGCACCTCAGTGCCATGCTGTCTACACAACACTGTCAGATTAGAGAAAAAGAGAGTGATGCAAATTAGAGAGAGAAGGAATTAGAGAGAACAAGCAATGGAAGTGCGGAGAGGAAGAATGCAATACACCGTACAGTATAGGCAGGACAGTCAGTCTGTGGTATGTGTGCTCCATATACTGCAACATGGTCTGTTGTAAGAGTGATAACAATAATGAAAATAGGCAGCCGTAGAAAAATACACAATGGAGATAATCAGAGAGGAGGAGAGCCAGTGGGAGAGGGCGTCTCCCCCGTTCATGTGTTTGTCAATGGAACAGATCAAATACAGATTAGATAAAGTCAATCAGACAAATGACGAGATAAGAGAGAGCTACAACTCCATTTTGTAAACTAAGTTGATTGTAAAACAACCGTATCACAGTGTCAACGTCTGCCGGATGCTGAGAGAGATGAGAGGACAAATTCCTGAACACAGCAAACATGATTTTCTTCTTTAATGGTGCTGGGGAAGGGGGGGGGTGCAGATTAGACAGCTCTTTAGGACGACCAGCAGAGATGAAAACAGGGATTTGTCAGGGAGATCAGCGCAAACACAGGTCAGCTTGTATGTGTGACCGTCTGTCTGTGTGTGTGTGTTAATGTGCGTGTCATCTCTGATAAGCATGTGTTCGCAGGCTGTGGTGTGCAAGATATAAGCAGAAATGGTTGCATGAAAATGAGACACCGATGAAAAAGCACCACTTATGCTAGTAGTCCCACGGGACGTCATGTTGGGAGAGGATGGTCTGCAGAGAGAGTAAAGGCTGCTGTGGGAGTTTGGAGTCCACCCCCCCCCCCCCCCAACAGATGGCGCAACAGTAGAATCAGCACAGTTTAATTGGACACAGTTCTGCTGCGAGTGTGAGATCCGGCAACAGGCTAACAGCAACGATAGCTCATTAAAACACACACGCACGCACACACACACACGTAAAGCCCTTTGAGACGGCAATGTTATTAAGGGCTATATAAATAAAATTGACTTGACACGCACACACGCACACGTACTGTACATGTGCTTCAGACATTATACTGTAAGTTAAACTACATTCTTTGCTGCCAGTATCTCATATATCAGGGTTTGTACTGTCATACTGGCGTATTATATTGTGCGTGTGTCCGTGTGTGTGTGTCTGCTCGTACTTTTTTGTGATGTCTGCACATATTTCTGTGTATGTGTGTACATTTCTGTCCCTGTGTGTGTGTGCGTGCGTGCGTGTGTTTGTACAGTAAATCACAGCTGACATATTGGGAGACCACCTGTGTTTAACGAGTCTGTGCTGAAGCATTACATCTGGCTTTCATTTCTTTACACCCGTAATGAGCTCTGCAGGGAGCTCCGATCAATACAGACCTGCCACGCATTTACATGTCACACGCAAACACACGCACACCTTGCCTTTAGTTACTGGCTGGAGATGACATTCTCTAATTCTCTTAGTCGTAATCACTCAAACAGATTGATTGACAGATCAATAGAAGCAATGTTTATTTGCCATTTCCTCTCTTCAAAACAGACAAAATTATATTACGATGTCTCCCTCTGAATCTATCCAATCAATTTGCCTTCCTCAGCCAAGCTCTCTGTGAATAACGTTATAATGTATATGTGTTTATATTGTGCATATACACACAAATTGTTTCACTTAGTGTTTATTCATTGTCAGTGACTGTTAGTGCATTTTAACCATATACTTATGTTCCTGTAAAATGCACTAAAAAGTTAATACTTTTTTTATTTTAATATTATAACAATTCACTAACAAGATGTGAATCACAGCATTTATATTATGTATTTCAAACAATACGAATAGGAACATTTCGAAATAGCTGCATAAACCTAATGGTTTGTTATTTATGACACCAATAATTATGTGAATTAGTACAGTATGTGAATGAATGCATATTGAAATGATGAATAATTAATATTCTATGTTGCTAAGTGTTGTACCAGACATATTGTTGCATGACGCTAGTGCGGAAGTGTATGTCTGCTCCACAATCAGGTGGGCTGTGATATATTTTTTGATTATGCCAGGCACCCAGAAAACCATCTGCTCCAGGAACTCTCCTCGGGGGGCAAAGGTACTGGGTTGTTACCACGGTAACTACCTGCCAACTCAGTTCAGTCAACCTCTCCCTGCAGGCCAGTCTAACTCCACGCCCACACCGGCTCTGAGTTTGTCCTACACACAATGCAGACTGGCCTTTAGCAGAGAAGCCGTCACAGCTGAAGGTGGTGCCAGCTCATCTCAGCTAAAACTCATGGCTGAAGGGCCATTTTGTTCCTGGCAGCCAAGAGACTGTGGATTAATAATATGAACTTTATCCCCCCCCATTTTGTCTTCATGCTATAGAGCACTCAAAAAGTCAAGGGAGGATTAGTGATATATACTGTTTAGCAACATACATTTGCCCTCAAATTGGCCATATAAAGTGTTAGAACAGTTCGTTTTTGTTGTTATACTAAAGTAAGGTGAAACATACTCTATCATCTTGAAATAATAGCACCTGTTGCAAGTACATGCTGTGCAATATACTGAATTTAAATAAATAGCACTTTACACAATGTCACACAATAGTCTGTACTATCAATCTAGTTTGTTATGTGTGACTTTCCTCTTAAGGATAGTCGCAACTAAAGTTGCCAATGTGGTTGTTACTATTTTTCCATTGTTAAATCATTTTGGTTTATTAAAGAGATTGTACAAACAAATGCTATGCAAGTAAACAGATGCAATATCATCTTCGAATGACTTCCTGGACAATTTACTCATTTCCTGTGACATGTTGACAGTTCATTCCTGTTGCTATTTTTAGAAAGCATGTCAAGAGACCACACTCGCAAAAGTAAAATCTGCATATTTTTAACATGTTTATTTTGTGAGGACATGGCCATGGTCATGCGTGTTATACTGAGCCAAAGAGAATGTGATTTGTATTATAAATAAACCCAATTTAGCTTTAGAATACTTTTATTTTATAAGTGCATGATTTACAGTGTATTCCAATATCTCAATTGAAAATAAAAATTGTATTCAGAATTATATATTTAAAAGACAATGTTATGACTATGAAATTCATTAATTATTATTATATTTAATTTGTAATGTATATGTGTTTGAAATATATTTGTAAGTGTTCAATTGCATGCATACAGATGATAAAGCATAGAATTGTCTATATATTTTACAATATTTATCACCTTCAATCTCCTTACTGTCTGTTAGCTATCCATTATGTGCGAAGAGGATCTGGTGTTCCTACTGTATACAGCCCTGGCTCTGTAAATATAAAAAACAATCAATGTGTCTCGGGACGAGCCACACAACAAGTGTCTAGTGTCTTGTGCCCTGTCTTGATGCCTTCAATTTGGGGTGCGGAATATGGCACTGGTATATATGTTTGGATGTTGATCTCAAATATCAACAATCTTTCTTCAGCATTACTTATGACATCTTTAAGTACCGGAATTCAAATGACGAATCATTGAATTAAGAAATGTGTTTTTGATTATTTTTAATAAACATTTGGGGCAGTTGGCTTTTAGCTCCTTGTAGTACTCTCTAATATGCTCTCATTAAATCTAATGGCTGGTGTAAGCTGCAGCAGGCAGATTTAAGTGCAAAAACGTCCTTTTGAAAGAGGCGACCTCTCCCATTGCTGTGTGGGCGGCCTAGAGCACTGTCTGTCTCCCGCAGAGCTCCGTCATTTAACAGCTAAATTACACACTGCAGCGATATTCATACCTTTTTACAGTTGAAGTGGCTTCAGGTCCCCTTTTCATCTCTCTTTCTGTTGCTCACTCTCTCTTTATCCTGAATTTCTATTAGGGCTTTGCTTTCCTACTTTGACTTTACGCCACTTGAAAACATTACATATAGTTTAGAAGCTATAGACATTGTCATTGCAATTACCGGCCTTTTTGTTACAACAACATATATTTAAGTATGCAGTAAGTATGTATGATATGTTTTTATCACTAAGATTAACACTACGGTAAATAACTGATGAAATCACTGAATTCAGGCCTATAGTCTGGAGAAGGTGCAGTTTATACTGTATATATTTAAATAGAATTATTACTTAAATAGAACATGTTTAAAGGACCCATTCCATGAAAACCAAGTATTTCTAGTTGTTTTTGGAATTAGCAATGTCGATGTGACTAGGAGAAGTATTAAGCCTTTCAAAGTGGACTGTTGGCTTCCTTGTTTGTATTGGCTAAAAAAGGGAGAGGAGCGGGGAAACAGGCGAATGAGCGAACCTGCATATGTTGCGTAGATTACTGCACACAGTTTGTTTGGTACCGCCCCTATGAGGATATGGCCAGCTACGTAGTATCAGCAAAATATGCAAGGCACTGATGTTGATTGCCAGTATGGTATACTACACAAACCGTAAGTAAAAGTTTAATGTTCAACATTTGCAGATTACCAAATCTGTAAATCTATTTTTTGATACAGTAACTGCAGGCCACCACAGCATAAACAAGTTGAGTCTGCAGGATAGGCATATTATCAAGAGTGATGTGCACATCAATAACTACATTAGATTAATATAGGCTACTGTTCAGAAACCGTAAATGGATTAGAAAAAGGCTGCTTAAATAATGTTGTGTTGATTTACTTAACCTAAACATTGCTCATTGATAAAGACGCACTCGCTTGTAATCCCTGCCGGAAACGGATTGTCATATTATACAAAGCAATTAACGTTTATCATTTAACGACCATATATGGTTCCTTGTCCTACTGCAATACATATTTGCTCCCAAAAGTGTGTGTGTATATATATATATATATATATATATATATATATATTATTAGAAAAACACAAACATAAAATTTTAAACGTTAAAATGTTTATTTAAGAATATATTTGTACTTATTATTTAAGAAATGTTTTAACTTTTGTCCACCTAAACTAGTATTCTTATTTTATATATTAAATGTTTTCTTTCTTTCACGTGTCAAAGTCCAGTCTAGTCCCTTAGGCAACTGCTTTATTGTACTTTATGAAGCAGCTGCACTATTGTCCTAAGTTATAATGCATTATTTGTGTCAAATAAAAAAAATACACCACATTTTTCATGAACAGATTTAATTAATTTATTGAAATCCTATTCACACAACAGCTATCTCATCATGCAGCACAACTATTCAACTGTATAATGTCAATGAGTTTCATTCACTTTCCATTTCTAGTTTTGATGTTTTACTGTAGATGTTGGAGTAGGTTTGAGCCAAAAGCATATTTTGGGAATTGCGAAAGTACACTGGTGGAAATGCTCTGGGCAACTCCTGATTGGTCAGATGCCCTGGTGTAACTAACTGTGAAGTAGCCTGATTTTCTGTGAATGGCTGGGAGAAATCCATGTGTTTATACTATCTCACAGAGAAGCGTGGCAACACCATTTTGAATGTTCAGAGAAGTGACCAAATATGGTTCCTTTCCCTAATTACATTTGTGCTGACGCAGCTCAACACAATGAAATATCAATCTGCTGCATTCAACTCAATCTATTACTATGTGTTATGATGATAATGAGGGCCATATGGTGTTTGATGGCACTTGACAAGCAAATGACAACCAGCCTGTTTAGACAGCAAAAAATACACGTGCTGAAATAATCACTTACTGCATATGGATGATGTTTGTCGTGTTTGTGCGTGCGTCTGTGTTCAGCATCCGTCAAGCTAGCCTACATCCTGTCGTGTAGTGTTAGGCGAACGTGCATACCGTGTTCCGCTCAGGTCACTTTATTATGAGTTTGACACGCTTCCTCTACCCGTTCTCTGCATTTCTCTGCTCTGTTCCCCAGGGATACGCATCTTAGATATGCGTAAAAGTCACCTTAGAGGACCTACAGCCATCAGTGCAGAGGGAATGGCATTATGGGTAGCAGTTATGTATTTGTGCTGGGCGTTATTACCGCATTAGTGCTTACTGTCACCGTCATTGCTCACACGCCCAGATGGTAGCAGGGACGAGAAGACAGATCATATTACTGCCATCTAATGCCTGTAGCGTACCGACGCTGTCAGTGACTTACACCTGCAGTTGGAAAACAAACCAGCCACTGTGTTTTTTTTTTGCCTTTGTTTTTTTTTTTTTTTTGCAAATGGCTTCGCAGGGGCTCTCAAATGCTTCTCATTTGTCAGGGCCTGTGCCAGTTGGAGATGCTGCCAGCACAGAGACCTGTTCTCTCCCTATCTCTCTCTCTCTCTCTCGGCTACAATCTAATCTGGCTTTGTGACCGCTGGCACTGGGGTTTATGTCAGCGAGGAAACAAAGCCTCAGCCAGGCAGCTTTAAGGTAGTAGGGGACACACACACACACACCGCGCGCGCGCGCGCGCACACACACACGCGCGCGCACACACACACACACACACACATGAACCACAGAGTCACATAGGTAAACAGGCATACTCACATAACTAAATAAATAAGCACACGTACACGCACGCACACACACATGAACCACAGAGACACATAGGTAGACACAGACATATTCACATGACTAAAAAAATAAACACACACACACGCACACGCACACTCCAATGCAGTATAAGTGACTGGGGATGAACAGCAGACACTCACTTAACTCTACTGTAGAGACAGACATACTAAATAAGTACACACACACACACACACACACACACACGCACACACACACTCCAATGCAGTATAAGTGACTGGGGTTTTATTGGTGCTTCATCATGTGCCTAACGTGGTCAGCTGACAGGAATCCAATGGCCACTTGCACAGCAGCACATTTGCTATTCACACAAGATAAAACTGTGAAATGTAGTCCTCTTCATTCTCACCTCAAATAAATTCCAGCCCTGACTCGCATCGCCACACACACACACACTCACTAACTCCTGTCTTTTATAGGCTTATTATGGTCTGCCGGTCTGTTGTGATCAGATCCTCTGTTGTGGATATTTTTCCTAACATTGGGATTTTATTAAAGGCATTGACATAAAAATTTGGATGAAGTTAGCAACCTTATTGCCTAGGCAGTTTCTTATTGAAGACTCAGGGATGTGCAAAGCTGAATTATTTCCATCCAGTGTGGAGAGTTTTAAAGCACAGGCTTAGGTTATAGTGAAGACAGAGTGAAGGAACGCTGTATTCGTCATTAAAAGCACAGCAGGAGCTCCATACCACATCAGCCCAGAGCTGGTGTTTTTAACTGGGTATGGATCTCAATGCCAAAAAAACATTTCTTATCACAGATATTCAAATAGATTGCAAGGGAGACTCTTTGACACAAAATACTGCATAATTTCAAGCAAATTTCAAATCTAATATTATTGCCAAATTATGTTTTACAATTGTTTTGTGTGACCTTGTTACTGTTTCTTTCTTATTACTGTAGCTAAAGCTGAAATTAAAATGAATCCATACTTGCACCACTTATTCTAATGTGGTAAAATGCTGTATGCACAGTACAATATCTAGAATAATACATGATGTCTATAATCTATATTGAATACAGCTACTTAATGTAATACTACCGTCTCTGAAATAAACGGACTGCATTTATATAGAGCTTTTCCAACTCAAAGAACTTTACAGTAAAGAATCACATTCACCCATTCACACACATTCACACACCGATGATGGTGTCAGCCATGCAAGGAGACACCTGACCACCAGGAGCAGTTGTGTCTTGCTCAGGGACACCTCGAGACTTGGTGAGGAGTTAGCGAGGTTCGAACCAGCATCTTCTGGATCACCTGTCGCCCTGCTCCACCACTGCCACTCAAATACAGTACTTGCACCTAATGAAACCATGGTGTGTCCTTAACTGTTTCAACTCATAAGGCATCCTGAATAAAAGCTTAACATGCACAAGCTTTTTTAACATTGTAAAACGAATACAGGTCTATACGGTTTGATCTGCATTTGTATAATTCATTATATCTATTCTCGTTTGTATCACTTGTTGAATGGATGAAAATAACTCTCTGTGGAGCCGTATCTATTTCCAGGTCTGCATAACAGCCAGAGGTGACCCTGCAGCTACAAGGCAGTTGAAAGTTTTGCTCCAGGGCACTGGCCGTCCACAAGGCATGAACGACACCAGAATAACACCAGTCAGTGCCTGCCTGAGTGAGGTGGAGAGGTGCGATGCGGGCCCGACCTCATGGAACCACAGTGCAGAAGGTGACTGATCTTTGCTCCCGTTCAGGTTGCAGCCCAAACATTAAAAGGCTGGTGCTTCTGGGCTGCAGGCCAACTTGAAGGGTTCAGTAATGACAGAGGCTCATTCATCACAAAGGGATCATTTATATCCAGATATCCAAGGTCAAAATTGGTCAAAGCACAAAAACCCTGGGAAATAATTGCCTCGTTTTACACAGCCTCTCTGTCTTAACTGGCTTGATGTTTAGCTTATTTAACTCTCAAAAACATTACCTGACAGAGGCCAGATGGTAGAAGTAATTCACACATTTCATCACCTCATATTGTGCCAGTGGCAGGCCAGGGAGCCAGCTTTGGTCTTCATTCAGGGAATAAAGCAGCAATAACATACAGTACATACAATAACATGTACTGTACACATCTTCTTTTGGCCTGCCTGTTAGAACATTAGGCCATGGTGTCTTACCCTTGCTACAGATCTGTTATGGCGACAACTTTATGCCCCCTAGCGGTCAAATATCAGTTAACTCAGATACAGGTCTTACTTTATCATATTTAATTTTAAGCATTCAAAATTCTTAGGGACAAGATCTTCTGCATAAATGAGTGCAGGTGCTACAGCTGCAGCGATCATTACCGCAAACAAATCATCTGACAAAACCAGAGGTATGCTGAAAGATCAAAACCAGGTCAAGCCAATGGGATGGTAGAAGTCAGTTTAATAAAAACAATACATTCTTTCATTCACCCTCAAAACTGATGAATCTGCCCTCACATTTGCACAAGGCCTTAACACTAAGGTCCCCCCCCCCCCTACCCTTTTTCACCTTATAAGAGATATAAATATATATATAGATATAGATATAGATATAAAGAGAGGGGCAGAGCTGTCAACTGATCATCATCTGGTGGTGAGTTGGGTCAAGGGGTGGGGGAAGACTCTGGACAG